>JAJOZX010002334.1:212500-332500 GCA_023014485.1 Bathynomus jamesi | reverse complement strand
AATATGACATTAGGTGCTCTTCCAATATGTGCTCTACCGCGAAACTGTGATCTACCATATTCCAATACGTGCTCTACCGTGAAACTAGCCTTATAAGGCTAACTAACGAAAATATCATGACTTAACCTAACCAATCGTTAGGTCAACTATACGCCCTTGACGATTGGTTAGGTTAAGTCGTGATATTTTCGTTAGTTAGCCTTACAAGGCTAACTAACGTACCTGCTGCTAATCCGAATAATCTAAGGTAGATCACGTATTGGAATGTAAATTTTCGCGGTAGAGCACATATTGGAAGAGCACCTGACATTAATATATTCGCAGAACTCTCAGCTGAATATACCTTTGAAAGCATGGAGTTTTTTAGGTAAAATTAATGGCATTTAGTTTATTTATTACACAAAAGTAGTGAAAGTGGCAAGTACTAGTAATAGTAACAACAAAAACTAATAATAATAATAGCAATAATAATGATGAACACAATATAAAGTTCATAAAATATTACATAATTTTGAATTAAATGATTTACTCTATATTTAATAGAAAATAAATGCTGCTTATTAGAAAGAAATTATAAAAAGAATAGATTACGAAATTAAATTTAATGAAATTAGCATATTTTAAATACAGTCAGCACAGAAGCACAGTTCTTGAGAACAACAGGAGGGACACCATCAGTACCGTCCGCCTTCTTAGAGTTGAGCCCAGATAGGGCAGAAAGAATGTCTTTGACGGAGATTTTAATTTCAGACATAATTAAGTCAGGGGGAGGAGGAGATGGAAGAACAGCACCTGATTCGTTCAGGGTTGAGTTGGAGGCGAAAGTTTGAACAAAGAGTTCAGCTTTATCGGGAGACGAGACGGCAACTGAACCGTCGGAATGGAAAAGAGACTGAAAAGAAGAAGTAAAGTTGTTGGAGAGGTTCTTGGCTAGATGCCAGAAAGTCGAGAAGAATAAGAACTGGATTTTTCGATTTTTGTTTGATGAAGGAATTTTTGGCGAGTCGAAGAACAGATTTTGCACAATTCCGGGCAGAAATATAAGCTGAGAGAGAGTCAGGAATTGGATGGCGACGGTATCCTCTGAAAGCCTCCTAGCTTTTGCGGATAGCATTAGAACAAGCATAGTTAAACCAAGATTTTATTTTCATTAGTGGTTGGAAAAAATATGGAATCTACCCCTCCATGCCCGATTGAATTAATTATTATATACATCTGTAAGTATAATGTAAACTGTAACAATTCAGGCTTAATTACAGATTTATTGTATATTAATAGAAAATAAATGCTAAATAAAAAAAAATATAGAAAAAAGAATAGCTTACGAAATTAAAGATACTTAATAAAATTAGCATATTTTAAATACAGTATGGAAGGTAAGGAAGAAGAGAAAGGGTAGAAACTACAGTGTACATAATCATTCATACCGCCATCCTGGTGGACCAGCAGCCCCCAACGCCATACAGCTAAATTCCACACCTGCGGTGCTTCGTACGCCATGTGTGATGGTGCCTCCAGGCTTTGTCAAGAATAAAAGAGACAGTCCCGAACTTACATACCTCTAACAAACCTCCTCCATTCCAGTTTACTTGCAGCCACTTCTCATGGTCCAGATTGAGTCCCTGTTTACAAACCTAATCATTAACCATGTCCATCCACCTTCTTCTCCGCCTCCCTCTCTTCTTCCTACTTTCGCAAACACTCTTATACACTCTTTTCACAATTCTGTCATCCTCCATTCTCTCAGGTCCAAACCACCTTAACACCCTTTCTTCATTTTTCACTTACATTGACTTCTGAACACCACATCTATCCAGAACGAAACGATTTCACATTATCAATCAGTTGCACGCCACACATACTTTAAGTTATCCGTCTCAGCTGTTCTTACCCTTGATTTTGTCCTTTCATGCCATGTCAGTGTTTCACTCGATATAAATGATTACCTTTAATCGTCGTGTTTCGCTGTCATCGGCAAGGCATGCTCTCGATCAATCTCTAGCATTAATCCCACTAATCGTTAGACTGAATTCAAGTCACGATCGGTAGCCACTGCCCTCTCTCTCGAGATATGACAACCAAGTTTCCTTCATTAGCAGTCCGTTTCTTTTGATATCCCTCCCAGGGGTGCCCACTTGTCGTGGTGGGGGAGCTTGCGTGTTCTGACCCAGCTGGCTTCGTCGGCGGGGGTTCATTTCCCGGAAGGGTCACCCATGCCGGACAGGCTGCTGGGGTAGAAGACTAAGAGCCACCAGGACTCTGGCTCCCAGTACGGATCTCCAGCGCTGTCCTCCAGAGGTGGCGTCCTCAGTACGTCACCATGTTGGCTGGTTGGGTGTCCTGGCCGGTGGGATCGGGGGGGGGGGGGGTCTTTGCGCTGTTGAGGATGAACTTTCATATCACGGGGCCCCGTTTTTAAACCGACGATGTACCTCCTGGGAACGAGGTACCCCTCCCCTGCGGTTTGCGCTTGGCCCTCCTTTCTTACCAGTAGTTCTCGCGTGCCCTGGATGCGTTTTCTTTACTTTTTCAATGTTTCTGGATACAATTACCTCTTCTTCTAGCACTCGGGTGGTGGGCGACCAGGCCCTCGAGTGAGTCATTTACCATTGGAAGACCGCGTCTTGAGCGGGTCATCCCCCCTCTAGCTGCGGAAAACTCGTGTTCTCATCGTTCTAAGACGCAAGTCTCTTGACCTCTTCATAGGAGCCTACGGCTCTGACCCTGACTATTCCCAGTTTCTGGTTCTCCGTTCTTCCGCCTTTCCTCCCCTCTCACAGCGAGACATTTTTTAAATCTATGATTGATGACTTCACTTCCGGTTGTGGTAATCTTCAACAGATTTAGCCCCAGAATGATGGCTCCCTTGTTGTAGAAGTCTCCTCCAAGGCCCAGTACCAGAAGGTTTCGTCCATCTCAACTCTGGCTTCTGCTGCCCTGGACTGCCTTCCCAACTCTTCCTTTAACACTAATACGGGTATAGTTCATGCCCTCCGTCGTTTGGAATACTCGGAGTCAGATCTTCTCGCCCGCCTCTCTTCTCAGAAGGTGACTCGTGTTTACCGCCCCCTCCCCCGTATGGTCCAGGGAACAAAGGTTCCATCCCCCTTATTGATCCTGACTTTTGCCAGTTCCCGGTTACCTAAGAAAATTAGAGCCGGTTATTTCCGATTTCCGGTCCGCCGTTATGTCCCTAGACCATGTCGATGTTTTACTTGCCAGAGGTTCGGACACGTCAGAAAATCGTATCGAAGTTCCCCTGATATTTGTGTTAAGTGCGCAAATACCAGGTTCCTCCTGCTCCAATCCTCCCCGCTGTGCCAACTGTGGAGGTGACCACGCCGCCTCCTCTTCCTCCTGTCCGGCCTACTTATTTCAGCGTGAGGTCCTGTCTGTCCGGGAGTCTGATAAGGTCAGCTTCCAGAAAGCGAGTGCTCGTGGTCGGTCCCGGTTCGTTCGTCCAGGTCTTACCTTCGCTCAGACTCTACGTCCTTCCCGCCCTGCTACCTCCCTTCTGCCTCGAACTTCTGTCACTTCTATGCCGTCCTCTTCCTTATCCTTTGGTTGTAAGTCTGATCAGGTCTCATCCACCCGTTCCCCTATCCTATCATCTATATCGACCTTCTCTTCGTCCTCATCCGTGTTCTCTTCTCCATCCGCCCGTCCCCCAAGAACTTTTACTACCACTGTTCCCTACTGCGCCACCTCTGTAGCATCTAGTTCGTCTACCCATCCTCCCGAAACCCTTGCTGACATTTCGGCAACCGGTATATCCTCTGGCACCTCTTCTCCTCCTCGCTTTTCTGTTAAACGGCCCATTGCCGGCCCCCGGGGTTTGGGCCCTTCTGTCAAGCTTCCCTGTTCAGGTCCCCCGTCATCTCGTCCTCTCATTCCTCCTCCACCAGTTCTCTTCCTCCCACTCCAATGTCATTCCCGCTTCCAGTGATCCCTTCCGTTTTGCCGTCTCCTCTGGATTACCCCGTTTCCCTTCGCGACCGTCCCCTTCCCGCCTCCATTCCTCATGGTGGTCATGCGGCTTCTGAGCTACGAATTCAGGTTGACATCCACCCTCTCCCCACTTCTCCTCCGCCCCGCTCCCTCCTTGACCTCCCGATGCCCCCAGCATTCTCTCCTCCACCCCCCCCCCACGGAAATCGGATTCACCCCGACCCAGCTTCGTACCCCCCCTTCTCGCATTTCCTAATCCCCCAACCCTCGAAGCTCCCCAGTTTCGTCTGCTCATTCTTCGATTCACACTTTTAAGTTTCGCCCGATTACGTCCCTCACCTCCGCTGTTTTCCGCTTTTGATGGCTGCTATTCTTCAGTGCAATTGTCGTGACCTTCTCCCTAATTGGGAGGATTTCCTTCCCCTTATCCGAGATTTTTCTCCGGTGTCTCTGCCTTCAGGAAACCCAACTTGGGGTTCGCCCCTTGCGCCCTCTCCGCAGGTTCTCTTTGTACCTCTACCCCCTTCCTCCTGATACATTACAACTGTGTAGCTGTTTATTAAGTGCATTACAATAACTGTGCAGATGTTTATTAAGTGCATTACAACTGTGTAACCTATTAGTGTAGCTGTATGCACTGTATGTGTACATAGTTAAGTTATAGTCTTTAATATCACATTAATAAGCCGAATGGCTTCCGCATGTTTTGTGTGTTAAAAAAAAATATCTGTTATGTGCATCACAAAATATTGTCATTCATTAACACACTAAAATAATACATCCCGAGAAATAGTTTGCCCAAGGCCCTGCACACTGTAAATGCGCCCCTGGATGTAAGGCTTTGCTTGCTCGCTCCCCTCATCTTTTCCAGACTCCCAATAACTTCTCTTACAACCGTCTTTTTTCCATGTCGGAAATGGCATTCATTTTGATATACTTTGCCACTTTCTTCAGTTCTTTTATCTTTACTCACCCTCTATAATTCAATTTGAGTGGAGGGCACCTTCCCCTCCTGTTTGAGGGAGGCAGTGGTGCTCCCCTTTCTTTAGCCCGGTAAGGACCCGACATCTCCCATTAACTACCGTTCAATAGCCCTCACTAGCTGTCTCTCGAAATTTCTTGGGAAAATGGTTTATCGGCACCTCGAACGCCACAATCTACTTTCTCCCACACAGATCGGTTTTCTCAGGGGCAATAGCACCACTGACATTTTGTTTCAGTTGGAGACTGCGGTCCGTGTGTCATTTGCAGAGCGGCATCACCTTTATCCAATTTTTTTTACTTGGAGAAAGCGTATGACACTACCTGGCGGTGGTGGATCTACCGTAAACTTTATCGCTTAGGTTTCCGAGATTTTTCCCTTTCCTTCATCTCCAACTTTTTGTCTTCCCGCTCCTTTCGTGTTCAGGTGGGTACTTCCTTCTCTTCTGTGCACTCGCAGGAGGAAAGGATTCCCCAGGGCAGCGTCCTGAGCGTCATCTGCTTCGCTTTGGCGATCGACGACGCAGTGATGGCTCTGCCCTCGGGATTACGGCCACCCTCTATGACGACGACCTTGCCATCTATTGCTCCGGTTCCCGATCCGCCTTCCTTGAACGTCACCACCAGCGGGCCATGAATTCGGTCTCCAGATCACGGGTTTCGATTTTCTCCTTCGAAGACTGTGGTGATGCATTTTTGTCGTCGCCGCCGCTGCACTACCGTCCCTTCCCTCTCTCTTCATGGATCGCCGCTCCCCGTTGTCCTCGAGACTAGATTTCTGGATCTCCTTCCTTAATTCCCGCCTCCTCTGGATTCCCCACCTGAAGTCTCTGAAAGCTTCGTGCCTTCAGACTTGCACCCTTCTCAAGTGCCTTTCCCATACCGATTGGGGTGATGACCGCTACACACTTTGGCTGCTCTACCACTCTCTGGTCCAAAGTAAGTTGCATTATGACTGTTACGCCTATTCCTCCGCCCCTTTCTCTGCCCTGCGCATGCTGGACCTCTCCGTTCCCTGGGAATACTCATCAGCACTGGCGCATTCTGGTCCTCTCCTATTGTCAGTCTTTATGCGAAAAGTGGTCATATCCCGTTGGATGTCCACCGTACCCTAGAGGCTTTAAAATACTTCTTTCGCGTTCCGCAGTTTTCTTCCACCCCAGTCTTCCAATCTCTGTTCGGCCCTTCCACTTTGGCCTCCTTTGACCGTCGTCCCCACTTGGTTCGACCGTATGGTCTTCGGATGGCCCCCGCCCTGTCTTCTCTAGGTGTGGAGGAGCGAGTGCTCCCCTCTCAAACTTCTACCTCCCCCCCCCGTGGACCCTTCCTCCCGTTCGTATCTGCTCCTTCCTCTCTACTGCACCGAAGTCACAGTTCCATCCTTTCGCCCTCCGACAATTGTTTCTATCTGAGGTGACGCGTATGTATGTATATCTATGTATGTTACGGCCCTGCGAATCACAATTTTTTTTTCGAATCGAATCTCCAATCAAATCATCCCAAACAATTCAAATCGAATCAACTGTACACATATAGATTAGTGTTTCTACACACAATTAGTAATAAGCATAAAATTAATTAAGTCTTCTTGAGAACAAAGGACAAAGCAAATCCTTCTAAAAAAATGTATTAAGTATTTGATCATCAGGAGGAACAATGGTATTAAAGTATAATAAAAGTGTTATTGCAAAAGAGATTGGTCTCAGTATATAGATTGAATTATAATCTAAGTAAAAAGAAAAGTGTTTATTTACGAAAGTGTTCTTCAAAACATCACTGATGTTGTTTACCGGACTTAATGGATATTCAAAAATATCGAATCGGAGCCCACGCTAACGAATCAAATCGAATCCTCTTTCCCGATTCGAAATCAAATCGAATCTTGAAGCTTCGCAGGGCCCTAATATATGTCTGTAGTCTAAAAGTCACTGAATGGAAAAGTCACTGAAAGGAAACTAAATAGCAACACAAAAACATAAACATGAAGACGCGATCTATTCGTCGTATGGGCAGCATGTATTTTTCTATCTGCACCAAACGTTGATTCTAATTTCTATTTGGTGATTAATTTAAAATGACTAATTGGTGATTAGGTTAAGTTGTCTACCCCTAATTGACATAATAATTAATGTCTATAGCTTCTAAATTAGCAAATTAGGACTGAGTTGGTCGAGGTTTGTTGACCTGATACAAATGGTAGGTCTCAAAAGATCTAAATCAAAGCACCTTAAGTACCTTTCATGTCTATTGCTAACCTAATACCTAACGGGGTCTAACACCCCACGTTATTACACTATCTCATTCTGAATCTATCACCGTGCTCACTAACGGCTTTCGCTCGCCACTTGAAGTGGGCTGCGCGGCAGCCTTCTCATCGGTAATTAAGTCGTCAATCCTTCCCCTAGCTGCTTCAATCTTTACGGCGGAACTCTCGGCTATTCTCTTGGCTCTTTGATTTCTCTCTCAACTCTCCTCCACATCTTTTGCCATTTATTCAGACTCCCGTAGCGCTCTTGAGGCCTTGTACTCTCTCGTCTCCCCTCATCCGCTGGTGCGACAGATCTTGGACTGGATTGTCTTTCTTTCATCAGGCCGGAAGTTGACCTCCTTTTGTTGGGTACCTTCCCACGGCCGTGTTCCGGGCAACGAACACACAGACGCTGCGGTGAGGAACGTGTCATCTTTGCCTTTCGAGCCTAACAAACCTCTCCCGGCGTCGGACTTCACGTAGGTTTTCCGTGATACACCCCTTCGCCGGTGGCAGTGGGAAGATGTGTCTGGAATTTCCTGAGGGCCTTGAAGCCCTCGATTCGTCAGTGGCCTTCCTCTTGTCAGCGTGATCGATGCTTTGAGACCGCTCTGGCGCGCATACGTATTGGTCATACTTGCCTCACGCATGGCCATCTTATGACGGGGAATCTAGCTTCATTATGCCCTTGCGGCACTTCTCTCTCTGTTCACACCTACTGTTGGTTAGCCTGCCTTCGCACTTGCTCGCTCCCAGTTCCTCTCTTTTTGCCTTTTAGTGTCTATTTTTTATTCTTTTGTTGGGTGATTCCACGCCTGTACCAAAGGACAGACTTTCCTCGTTTTTCCGTCAGACTGGCCTCCTCCTCTGTTTAGTGTGGCTCAGGTATGATTTCTTCCCCCTTTGCTGTTCCTAGTGCCTTTTTTTATTTTTTAGCTGCTCCGCTCCTCCCGTATTCCTCTCTCACCATCTTGGTTCTCTCTTTATTTTAGTTTCGGCGCGATATGACCTTGGCAGTCGAAGCCCCGGTGAGGCACCGCTATTCATTCATTTGATGCACACGTAGCAACAGTTAGACTATACAATAAAATATAACGTATTTACACACAAACTAGTTTTAAGCCAAGCCTCACTTATTACCCTGTTCAACAAAGATTCTGTCCCTCTGGTAGTGTTGGGTGTTCCTTACTGATTATTATATATATATATATATATATTTTTTTTTTTTAAGTTCGGGAAGAACCGATTCGCCTCTATTTAAAAGGGCATATCTCGGCGGAAAAACAAAGAAAAAGTGAGAGGAAAGACAGAGGAAAAAGAAAGGGTGGAGGGGACAGTCGAAGTGGTGAAAGACCAAGGACTGCAGGGTCAAGCCCCATCATCCTTGGGTGCTAGGGCCGGGAGGGCGCACATGAAACCTCCAGGAACAAGCACATACAAACGAGCACAAAGAGCACTCAAGAGCACGAGCTTAGAACCCCCTTGCGGGGATATATATATATATATATATATATATATATATATCAAAGCTATTGACTTCTCCTTAGGGAACCGGAGCTTACAGATGAAAAGAAGGATCAACACAACGGCAAACATTTTCATTATTTGTACATCAGACGTTTCGACAAATCTTTTGTCATCATCAGTGAGTTAAGTCTTAAAACCTTAAAACAAAATTGAAAAGTGAAAGTTACATCAATACAATATTAAGACCATTAAAATTAAAACCTTAAAGCAAAATGAAAATTGCATCAATACAAAATTAAAACATTTAAATTTCATCACTATAAAAACTAAAATTAAATTAAATTTCATCACTATAAAAACTAAAATTAAATTACCTCAATAGGTAAATACACAATGTTTACATCCACCTCCATACTTGGCAAAGTCTAAGAGACCACTAGGTGGTCAGGGGATTAGAAAGGGTATATCTGTGAAACACGGTTGGTTGTCAAAAGAGTCTTAATTTGTAGGATGAGCTATTATTATTAAGGGAGGGTTTGTTTCTATAGATGTACAAAGATTCTAAAATTCGGAGTTCTGTAAGGTTATTGGATCTAGTTAAAATTTCAAACTGAGTTTTGTGAAGGGGATGGTCGTTTCATTACTGTGGTTTCTAATTGCGGATTGTGGAGGGCTACTGAGGGGACGGTTGGTACGGACTGACTTGGGCTTGTCAGTCCGTACCAACCGTCCCCTCAGTAGCCCTCCACAATCCGCAATTAGAAACCACAGTAATGAAACGACCATCCCCTTCACAAAACTCAGTTTGAAATTTTAACTAGATCCAATAACCTTACAGAACTCCGAATTTTAGAATCTTTGTACATCTATAGAAACAAACCCTCCCTTAATAATAATAGCTCATCCTACAAATTAAGACTCTTTTGACAACCAACCGTGTTCACAGATATACCCTTTCTAATCCCCTGACCACCTAGTGGTCTCTTAGACTTTGCCAAGTATGGAGGTGGATGTAAACATTGTGTATTTACCTATTGAGGTATTTAATTTTAGTTTTTATAGTGATGAAATTTAATTTAATTTTAGTTTTTATAGTGATGAAATTTAAATGTTTTAATTTTGTATTGATGCAATTTTCATTTTGCTTTAAGGTTTTAATTTTAATGGTCTTAATATTGTATTGATGTAACTTTCACTTTTCAATTTTGTTTTAAGGTTTTAAGACTTAACTCACTGATGATGACAAAAGATTTGTCGAAACGTCTGATGTACAAATAAATGAAAATGTTTGCCGTTGTGTTGATCCTTCTTTTCATATATATATATATATATATATATATCCCGCACGACCACTCCCGTTCCAGTGCTTCTAGTTGTACCCCGAATTTGCTGGCAAACTATTGGTCTCCCATTAAGGGCAATTCATTTAATTGCTATTTTAGCCATTTTCAGTGCTACAGTGCCATCTTGGGCCCCAGTACCTTCCAAAAAATATAGTTCTAATGCTGCCAATTATATCTACCTACTGTATTCCAGTTTAAACAAAATTCAGTTTGTTCAAAAACTGCGGGTGATGGAAACATTTCGCACCCATATTCTTATTCTGCGTCAAAAATCTACCAGACTCACCTTATTTTACTTGAGGAACAAGAAAAAAAGTTTTTATTCTTTGTCCAGTGTTAAGAGAGAGAAGCTTTAAGCATTATGTGCATGTTTACTAATTAACTACATTCAACCCTTCATATGGTTTATCCAAACAATTTATACATCCTTTTAAGCATTCTGAGAAAGGGAGAAGGTGGAGTGATTGGTATGATGCAATATTGCTTTAAAGACTTATTACCGAGTGATATTGAACTCTTAAAATGTCTTAAAGTGCTTTCGTATGAAAGGGAACTTTGTCAAGCTCAAGTATTTTATCGTTTCCATTTTGGTAAGAATTTCCTTCAACAAATTCGTACTCCTCAGTGTTCCATAGGTAAATTAAAGACAAGTTACTGGACAAAAGTGTAAAATTACATTACTTTTATTATAAAATATTTCATAAATATAACAATAGAGAGTTTTACTGATAGACACAACAACTAGAAAACTCATCCGCGTAATTAGTTGGTGATGCTACATTGAAAGGAATCTGCAAATAAAAAGACTGAAAACAAAAAATACATATTCGTATATGTAATGAAAACTTAGTTATCCTTGAAGTTATGCATAAAAGCGAGTTATCGATCAAAGTACAAGTAGAAGAAAAGTATTACATTATGTGAAGTAAGAAAAATTGAAGTTCATCTACTTCAAACGAATGGAAAAACCTATTTATATATATTTACAAAAATCTTCTACTTTGACATTCAGTTCAGGAATATCGAAATTTAATGTTTGAACCTATCTATCAAATTTTGTTTAAACCCTACATTTTCACGAATGACGTAAAAGTTTGAGAGTTTTTCCAGTCTAACTTAAATATTAAGTCAATCGAATAACATTCATATCTAAAATTTCTCTCTCAAAGTTTGCCTACTGAAGATAAGAGGAGTTAAAATTTAAGTTTAAGAAGGTTTTCATAAATTTACAAAGAACATATTAGTAATCAGACCAGACAGACTTTTACTGCGATGTAAACAATTTATAATTTTCTTCAGCAACATTTATTATACGACCACGTTGCACCTTTAAAAAACTATAAATAGTACCTACACACTCGGATAAAAATAATGTACTTACATATACAGTACTGTACAGTACATGGATCAGATGCTGTGAGATTACAATGAAATAAATCCTTAAAATCCTTTGACAATATAAATAGGCTAATCTTTTGAATTAATATAAACCTTCATAAGCATTAAATAGATGGAAAATGATACCGAGAATTGAAATATTTCGTTTACATACAAACAATAAATAACATAAAACAATGAACGACAACATTTGGAAATCCTCGAGTTAGGAAACTGATTTTCGTGATGAAAAATCACAGCTATGCAACTAGGCAACTATAAGGTCAAACTGTGTATCTGTTCTTAGCGGTTGATCCAGACTTAACCATGGAGTCGGTGTGGGCCTGATACCCAAGAGTAACAGTGCTGGGTATGTTCAGGCGTTCTTTCAAAGTATTTCTGAAATGGAAAGAAATTAAGAGTTGGGATATGTTGTTCAGTCACGTTTGAACATCTTCCCTGCAAACCAATAAACAATGAAAACGTTCGAACGTTATGAACAGAAGAACCAAAAACTATGGAAAGAAATGCAGTTGGAGTTGGAGTCTTTCACCTAATCTCAGGAAGCAGCCAGGTTGGTTATGTCTTCCGGGTGAGCTTCCTACCAAAACTCGAATATGTATAGGGGTCTTCTTCTTGTTGTTGTTGTTGTTGTTTAGCCGATCAGCCCACCCTGATTCGAGCAAGCCGGCGGCACGTAGGTAACCGATCGCCCTCTCCGGAGTGGACCAGAGGTTCAGCGCACTAGTGGTGTGTTGTGTTCGTTGTTGTGCTAGAGCGGTACAGTCTGTTATAATGTGTTCAATATAGCAGTTGGTTGGTGAGAATTACAAACACTTTGGCTGGAGATCGTTTGCATCAGGCATTTCAATTCCTTTCAGTTACCCTTTTTTATGAGCCTATCTTCTGGTAAGAAATACGAAACTGGTTTTGATAAAGTAATAATAATAATAATAATAATAATAATAATAATAATAATAATAATAATAATAATAATAATAATCCCCAAACAACTAGTTAAACTGGGGGTTTGCTTGAAAAATTTGCTCGTCGCCCCGATAGAAACTGCTCAGCAACAAAACCTTCTTCACAGAGTGTGTGTGTGTGTGTGTGTACACACACGAGGAGTGATCAAAAAGTATTGATAATTTTATTGCTATTGACAAATGAATGCAAATAAGAAATAACCGTTTACATATGTCTTCCTGCCCTCTGGCGTCTGCAGTCTGAAGTAAAATCTGCTACCATGAGTCAGTAGTTGGTTGGTACGCTTAAAAGGAGGATGTTTTTTTGCAGTACGTATAAATCTCTGAACTGGAACAACGCGCGTTCGGAGACGAACGAAATTATTAAAACAGCTTTTGGAAGTGATGCTCTCAGTGTAGCTAACGTTTACAAATGGCACAAAAAGTTTAAAAATGGAGAAACATTGCTTGAAGACAAGGAACGCAGTGGCCGCCCTTCCACTTCTAGTACGGATGAAAATGTCCAACGGATTTGATTCCTGGTACGAACAAATGTTTCTCCATTTTTAAACTTTTTGTGTCATTTGTAAACGTTAGCTACACTGAGAGCATCACTTCCAAAAGCGGTTTTAATTATTTCGTTCGTCTCCAAACGCGCGTTGTTCCATTTCAGAGACTTAGACGTACTGCAAAAACACGCCCTCCTTTCAAGCGCGCCAACCA
The DNA here is from genome assembly GCA_023014485.1 of Bathynomus jamesi. Taxonomy (NCBI): domain Eukaryota; kingdom Metazoa; phylum Arthropoda; class Malacostraca; order Isopoda; family Cirolanidae; genus Bathynomus; species Bathynomus jamesi. The sequence continues at coordinate 319,448 of JAJOZX010002334.1, read as the reverse complement.
ACTACTGACTCATGGTGGTAGATTTTGCTTCAGACTGCAGACGCCAGAGGGCAGGAAGACTCACATATGTAAACGTTATTTCTTATTTGCATTCATTTGTCCGTAGCAATAAAATTATCGATACTTTTTCATCACTCCTCTCGTGTGTGTGTGTGTGTGTGTGTGTGTGTGTGTGTGTGTGTGTAATCTCTCACACACACACACACACAGTTTCATAACATGTGGGACGCACTTTCAGGATAGATTCAGGACCTGAAAACAATGAAAAAAGTTTATATAAACACAAACAAAGCCTTTGGATCCCTGCCCTACGGGCGGGTCTTGTACTTCGCAAACTCGCCTACGGCGACGACAGGATAAGATTAGCCATTTGGGGGGGGGGGGGGGGTCACTCTCCCTCTTTTATGCAACTTCGGGGCTAACCCCCATCCCCGAAATTAAATGACAGCCTTTCCTCAATAAAATTACATACTTCACAATCACCCAACAAACCAACCAACCACCCCCTTTTTCTACACGACTCACTCGCTAATTTAGGTTCTTACTCCTTTCCCTTCTCTCCAATTTTCATTTGTAACTCCTATCATCCAGGTTAGTCCTTTTAAATTTCAGTTTATTCCGTTATTTAATTTTTAATGGATTTAACTGTTTTTTATAATCCAGAAATTTTTTTTAAGCTATTTTGCTTATTGTATTAGGTTTTATAACTATATTTCTTACATTTTCTGTAAAAAATAAAATATATATATATATATATATATATTAGACCGTTTCACGATTATATGGTAATTTTTCAAATTGAATTTTGATAAACGCACACATTTTTATTTTTTTATATAAAGGAAGGAAAACAAATAGACAAAATATCATTTTATTTGAATGATAAAAAGGCACCCCTCAGATGGCACTTCTTTTACATTAATGGATAATTAGAGCAAATATAAGACTGAACGAAAAATATGTTTTAAAACAAAGCGACTTAAATTCTATTTAAGACATATATTGATTAAGAATATAGGGATTTCAGTGGCTGAGGGACCTCCTTTCTCTGATTTTCAATGATTTGAAAGGCCAGTTGTCTCTCTTCCTCACTCTTTGTGAGCTTCTCATTAAACTCTGTAGCCAGTTTGACTCCTCGTTCAGCACAGTCGTTGATTACTTTGACTGCCATGACCCGATTACGGTGCTCCTCAATGTCTTCAAGTTTCTTGGGAATTTCTATTTTCAAACACTTGAAGAAGTCTTGTGTTTGAGTTGTGACAAAACTGGTAATCTTTAAGTCATTGGGGTTTTGCAACATTCGGGGGTCCACCTTTCTTGCCCTCACTTTTCGAGGAGGCGCGTGGTGAAGGTTGTGGAGCATTAGAACCTTATCATCTTCAGTCACGAGGTTTGAGAAAAAGCCAAATCCTACAAGATCCTCACTGAAGTACCAACCATGGTTCTGAAGTTTTTTGAGGGCTGTAGCACCCACTTCCTTATCAACCTGGATCTTGTAGATATGTAGCATCTTGAGGAGGGCCAAATCATTTGCTGGAGCATCAATTCCAACTGGAGATGTATACCAAGCTTGAAGATAAACTGTCACTGAAAAGGCGTTTATTCGTATCAGAGCTTGTTTTTCATGAGGGGTGAGAAGGAATTAGTTCCTAAATAAGTAAATTTTTAAGGAATAGATGCCCTTTCCCATCCATCTAGCTCTGCTGTAAGCTCCTGGGTAGTGGAATCTGCTATCAGAGCCTTTATTTGTTTTAGGCATTGGACAACCAAGGAAGATAAGTGCAAGTTCTAAGTATTCCCTGTAGTCACCTCGAGTGTGGCCCTCTTGAAGTTTGGAGTTGATGAAAGAAATAAGCTTGTCTCTGTGCTTCAAGATCCAATGATCTAAAGATTCTGAGGTGAGATCATTGGGTTCATAGGGCTTGTAATTCTGCTGATCAATGTTATCCCAACAATCTCTGAATCGATTGAATAAGGGAATTTGTGGACCCGAAGAAGAGAAAAACATGTTAAAAACTGCAGTGATAAGAAGCTCGTGGATATGGTGGCGGCATGCTAGAAAAAGGAGTGATCTCTGAAGGGCCTTTTGGATGATGGTACAAGCCCCAGCATGGATACCTGTATTGCTTGCAGTAGTATCAAAACAAAGGCCTGCTACCCACTCATTTACTTGTGGCCATTGCTTCAAGACATCTAAAACTGCTCTCCCCATTTCTTCTCCCGTTCCAGAAATAAGCTTTGGAATAGACAGTAATTTTTCTAATTCGCCTGCACCAGTCACAACAATGGGCATTACATCAATCTTACCCGCATGCATGGATGGAAGAAGCTTTCCATCAAAATGAATTATTAAAGGGGTATTTGGTTGGAAACTGGCTTTAATGTCTTCTCCCATCTGCATCTGCAGGTGCCACAATGTGCATAGCAGCTCTTGCAGATGTTCCAGTGCGGTCCAGAGCAGCCAAGAACTTTTTATCCCTAACAATTACACCTGGTTCAAGCTTCTCCTTTTTTGAAGATGATGATGAGAGTGCTCTGTAGAACAATTCATCACCAGATGATTCTTCACTTCCTCCTGAACCGGAATTTTCACATTGGTTGAGATCCACAACCTTTGTCAATTGCCTCATTTCTTCCTTTGATTTCCTGCGAAGTTTTTCCATTCTTTCCATGCTTATCTGTCGTGCTTTTGCCTTTCTTGAAAACTCCTTGTCTTCTGGACCCATAATCATTTTCCGATCGTTCCTTTGATCCTTAAGAAAATCTTTATCCTCCTGCAATTTTATTTCTGTTTCCACTTCTGAATGAGCTACATCGAAAAGCTTCTTTAAGCTGGTGACAAATTCTGCTTCATTCTTTCTTGGGTAGGAGTTCGTCGAGTTCGGTTCTTGACCAGCCCTTCATGCTTATTGTAAAGCCTTTGAAGCTTTGAGACAATATAAGGCTTGTGGGATGTAATTAAGGAGGCTTTTTCCCACATAGCAATAACTTCGTTGGCTACAGTTGCGCAAGCTACAGAGACATTTTGCTTTCCCACCTTAATGTGATAAAAAAGACGTTTAAGGACATCACTGTTAGTTGGAAGCTGTTCTCAGAAAAACCCTCTTCCAGCACTTGTCCGACCAACCAGACTTCACACTTGTTTCTGGTTTTTGCCATAATTCTGAGGGAAAAAGTTTTACCACCTGTTAGTCTTAATAATAATATAATATAATCATTAATCACTCACCTAAATTATATTATGACTTGATTACTGTAAGAAAGTTGTAAAGTAACATGAAGTAACCTTTCTAGAACAGTAAACTTGTGAAAATATCAGTAATTATAGATGAAAAAGCAAATAAAACATCATATAATCCATAAAGGGAAAAAATGGAAATTCTAGAATAGTTATCCTGAAGGAAGAATTTTCTAGAATTCTCTCTAAAGAATATAGGGGGGTTACTGAACCATTCCTGAAAATGACCTACTTATCTTCCAATTTTATTTATGAATTTTATATACCAAATTTAAGAGGACATCACAAAATAAATAAATATATTTGCCAGAAAAATGAAATTTTCTCATGAGGGGTAAAATAGATATGCATTGAGGGGTGGGATAACAATAAGCTCTTGTCTTATTCATGACATGTTACTTCTTTAGTATGTGTGCGTTGAGCCATGATAAATTTCGATTTTTCGAAACGGCCTAATATAATATATTATATATATATATATATATATATATATATATATATATTATATATATATATATAATATATATAAAACCAACATCTTGGCGAGATTTCCTTCATTCTAGGATAGAAATAACACCGATTATGAATTCACAATTTATGGTAATCTTAATTTACTTGTATCGAAAACCATGAATGAAATTGCAAAAGTAACAAACAATATTCTAAGTATAGTTTATATCACTTCTTATGTACGAGGGCCACCCAATATATTTTGCCCCACCTTTTTTTTTTCTTTCCAAGTTTCCTTGTAAGTTACAGAAATTTTGTACACAAGTAGTTACATACCATTTTTACAAGTTTTTATTTTTCCACATAGTCTCCATCCTTTTCTACGGCTTTCCTCCACCTCGAAACAAAGGCCTTTATTCCTTGCTGGTAAAAAAAAAAAGTCCGCTGGGTTCCGCTGGAGCCACCTCTTAACTTCAACAACAACCTCGTCACAAACTTTCTTCCACGAATAGCATCCTTCATTGGCCCAAACAAATGGAAGTCTGAAGGTGCCAGATCCGGGCTGTATGGAGGGTGTGGTAACCCAGTCAAGCGCATTTTTGTGATGGCCTTTTTTGTTTCCAAAATGTTGTGCGGTCTTGCGTTATCGTGCAAAAGGAGAACGTCTTCCAGTTTTCTCTCCGGTCAAATTCGCTTTATACGTCTCTGGTCTCTCTGTAGGGTAGCAATATATGCTTCAAAGTTGATTGTCCTTTCTTCATAATGTCCACTAGAATCACCCCCTTTCATGTCCCAGAAGATGGTGGCCATAACCTTTCCTGCAGAGGGAACCATTTTGAACTTTTTCTTGCGTGGGGAGTCTGTGATATGCCACTTCATGGATTGGCATTTTGTTTCAGGGTCAAAGTGGTGTACCAAAGTCTGATCCCCAGTCACAATTCGTGAAAGGAAGTCATCCCCTTCTGTCTCGTATCGAACTAACGACTCTGGAGCAATTCCTTTTCTTTGGACTTTGTGATCTTCAGTCAGTTCGCGAGGAACAAACCGTGAACACACTTTTGAGTAACCCAGTTGCTGAATTATCGTGAACACACTTCCTTCCCTAATTCCTAGCTCGTGATAGCTCCTTGTATGTGACTCGCAGATTTGATCGAATGATGCCGTTAGCACGTTGCCCAGTGAGATGTCACAGCCGACGCCGAGCGACCGCTGCGTGGCTCCTCATCGATACTGGCTCTCCCTCTCTCCGATGATCTCCCGTTTAGACCAACGTCTAACTGTGCTTCGATCAACAACAGCTCCGTAAACGTTTGTGAATATTTCCAACCGTTTCCTTCTCTGCAGTTAAGAACTCGATACATCTTTGTTTACGACGCACATCACTATCAGACGCCATTTTCGAAACTGCGTCAACAAACGGTTTTATACAAGGGCGTTCAAAAGCCGTTTTATACCAGGAGGGGTGTTTCAAACTGGAAAAACCCGGTTATATGAAGCAAAAACTTCAAACTTGCGGCCCAAAAGACATCTCACGCCCATGGCCTATTATTTAGCTAAGAAAAAAGGGTGCAAAATATATTGAGCGCCCTTAGTACAATCACGAAGTTTGTAAAGTCGGAATAAACTAGGCCAACGTTTCTCAAACTGTGGTACGCGGGCTACTATTTAGTGGTACGCCAAACAGACTGAACCACGCCCGATTGATTGTTTTGAATCTAGTTTTATAAGTTATTTTATGAACAAAATACTTTTGATCATTTCAAAAAGTTTATTTTTGTTATCAGTATCACTAATATTACTGATTTTGTTGCTAGGAAAAGGTTTTTTGTAATCAGATTATTTCCTTGAAAAAGTTTTCCGATCTTCAATTTGCATTTTGCATTCCATTTTTTACTTAATTGACAGTTTCAAATTTAATATTTTGTCAACTGTAGTTCGGGTATCCTGTGACGCATATAAAACTTTGGTTGGTTGGTTTGCTCATTGTATCAGTTGCTTGGAGACACTAGCACCGGACCTCCAAGTCAAAACAAATCATTAATAAAAACGGACCACACACGATTTTGTTACTGGACGATGTTAGTAAAAATTACTTAGTATAATTATTGTACCACATCATTCTATCAACTGCCGAGGTGGTACGCGAGGAGAGAGCTTGAGAACTACTGCAGTAGGCCGTAAGGTAAGCGTGGTGAAACTTTTAATAACGTACGTGTTTTTACTCGTGTCAACCAAAATAAGAGTTCCTGGATTCAAAACGGATTGAGAAAGTCGAACGAATTTAACTTTAGTCCGGGCTTAACAAAGTTAGGTTAAATAGAGTTATCAAACAAGGTGCCTGTGGCGCCATCAGACTTGGAAATGTAGTTTACATTACTTATCAAAGAGAAAAAGTGGTTAGCAAATTTTTATTCTCCTAATGTATTTCCAACGTAGTAAGAATACGTCCTGTTCAAATGTTTACCATTCTTCGAGTTAGACACGACGATCGACCTCAAAAGCGAAACACCAAGTTACACACAGAGCCAAAGGTATCACCATCGAGAATAAGGTACACCTTGGCCTTTAGTGACAAGGTTGTGGCTCTCCATCTAGCGGCAAGTCAGGTACATGGTAAAAATGGCTTGGCTATCACCATCGAGAATAATGTACACCTTGGCCTTTAGTGACAAAGTTGTGGCTCTCCATCTAGCGGCAAGTCAGGTACACGGGTAAAAATGGCTTGGCTTGGCCATCACCATCGAGAATAAGGTACACCTTGGCCTTTAGTGACAAGGTTGTGGCTCTCCATGTGGCGGCAAGTCAGGTACACGGTAAAAATGGCTTGGCTATCACCATCGAGAATAAGGTACACCTTGGCCTTTAGTGACAAGGTTGTGGCTCTCATCTAGCGGCAAGTCAGGTACACGGTAAAAATGGCTTGGCTTGGCAATCACCATCGAAAATAAGGTACACCTTGGCCTTTAGTGACAAGGTTGTGGCTCTCCATCTAGCGGCAAGTCAAGCACACGGTAAAAATGGCTTGGCTAGGTTATCACCATCGAGAATAAGGTACACCTTGGCCTTTAGTGACAAGGTTGTGGCTCTCCATCTAGCGGCAAGTCAGGTACACGGTAAAAATGGCTTGGCCATCACCATCGAGAATAAGGTACATCTTGGCCTTTAGTGACAAGGTTGTGGCTCTCCATCTAGCGGCAAGTCAGGTACACGGTAAAAATGGCTTGGCTTGGCTATCACCATCGAGAATAAGGTACACCTTGGCCTTTAGTGATAAAGTTGTGGCTCTCCATCTAACGGCAAGTCAGGTACACGGGTAAAAATGGCTAGGCTATCACCATCGAGAATAAGGTACACCTTGGCCTTTAGTGACAAGGTTGTGGCTCTCCATCTAGCGGCAAGTCAGGTACACAGTAAAAATGGCTTGGCTATCACCATCGAGAATAAGGTACACCTTGGCCTTTAGTGACAAGGTTGTGGCTCTCCATCTAGCGGCAAGTCAGGTACACGGTAAAAATGGCTTGGCTATCACCATCGAGAATAAGGTACACCTTGGCCTTTAGTGACAAGGTTGTGGCTCTCCATCTAGCGGCAAGTCAGGTACACGGTAAAAATGGCTTGGCCATCACCATCGAGAATAAGGTACACCTTGGCCTTTAATGACAAGGTTGTGGCTCTCCATCTAGCAGCAAGTAAGGTACACGGTAAAAATGGCTTGGCTTGGCCATCACCATCGAGAATAAGGTACACCTTGGCCTTTAGTGACAAGGTTGTGGCTCTCCATCTAGCGGCAAGTCAGGTACACGGTAAAAATGGCTTGGCTAGGCTATCACCATCGAGAATAAGGTACACCTTGGCCTTTAGTGACAAGGTTGTGGCTCTCCATCTAGCGGCAAGTCAGGTACACGATAAAATGGCTTGGCCATCACCATCGAGAATAAGGTACACCTTGGCCTTTAGTAACAAGGTTGTGGCTCTCCATCTAGCAGCAAGTCAGGTACACCGTAAAAATGGCTTCGCTTCCATAGTTCACTTTTTATCCTAATATTTAAAGTAAATCGTGAAAATGACCGTTCAACTTTCATAAAAGTAACCCACATAGAAAATTTAATGCATTCCATTTCTCCTCTCCAGCAAATCGGGTAAACTAATCAAGTTTTATTCGGAAGAGGCTACAATGCTAGTGTGGACGAACGTTATTGGTAAATTTTAATCATTTCACGCGCAAGGATATGTTGGTTCTCTATCAAATTTAATATACCAAAGAACTGAAATAGGATCAAATTAATGGTGTTTTACTACCATCGCATTGAAGGAATAGGAAAAAATTTGGTAGTGTCAAACCATTTGCTCGTATAAGTAGTTCTTTTTCCACCACAGCTAGAGTGAAATTGAAAATCTTATTGAAATGCTCATGTCAAGCCACTTTTTGGATTAATGTTGGTTTAACATTTATTTCATTGGTCACCCAAAAAAAAAAAAAAAAAAAAAATCCAAATTTCATTGCCGAATTAATTCATAAGAAATTTCCATGCAAATTTCTTTCTGAAGATGTACATTTGTACATGAATTCCATTAACATTTTGACTACCACGTATATTTCACACATTATCAGCCATGTTGGACACACGTGACCAATATGGCAGGCAGTGTGAATATCCTATATATTCACTTTTGAACATCTAAAACTATCCTTATACTCTTATTCCTTCACGCCATCCGTATCATGGTACAGTACGGTATTGGTTTTAATTAGGGGTGTCCTTCACCAGTCTCAATCCTTCAACGAAGTAATCAATTTCATATCATGGAGGAAAAGATTGATTAAACAAACATTCTTAATTGGTTACTTCAGCACACTTTTCCAATCTGTAAATTTATTAAACCAAATGTACGCAAAATTATTCATGTCCAATATAAAACCACCTTTTACTTAACAGAATATAAAGCAGTTTAAAAAATTACCGGTGAATATGGTAAAAAATTACCGCTGAATATGGTGCATTAAGGTTTACTTTCAGTAAAAAGGAGGGGGGGAAAGCAGTGCATTTTAATTCTTCAGTTCCTTATCCAACTCTTTAAACAGGAACCACCAGGCACGAAAAAGCAAAGCTATACAAAATATTGACATTATGTCAGTTTTCTTATTTTATCATACAGTCAGAAGTATCATGTCATCCCATAAGTAATGTTTTTACTTTTATTTCCTAATTAAAATAAAACATCAAAATAAATTAATGAATTGTGCGTTTTCCTTTACTTTCTACGACTCTCTGCCACCTCTCCACAAGCATTTCAATTCGATGTTGATAAAATTCGTTCGGTTTCGAAACAAAAACTCGGGAGAGGGCAATGTTGATAGCCTCGAAGCTTTCTAGTTCTTTCCCGTCAACATAGTTTTGACGACTTCTGAATAGGTGGTAATCTGATGATGCAAAGTCTGGTGAATATGGAGGATGGGGAATTTTTTCCCAACCAAGCTTTTCAATTTTGACAGTGGTGATTCGAGCAGTATGAGTACGCGCGTTGTCCTGTTGAAACAACATCCTTGCGATCGGCCAAAGGAGGACGTTTTGTTTGCAATGCAGCGCTCAATCTTTGAAGTTACTGACAGTAGACTTCGGCTGTAATGGTTTGATTGGGCTGCAACAGTTCAAAATAAACCACTCCTTCAATATCCCACCAAACGCACAGCAAAACTTTACTGGGGTGCAGATGTCCTCTTGGCTGTGGTGTAACATTCCCCAGCACGAACCCACTGCCGATGACGCTTAACATTATGATAAAGCACCAATTTTTCATCCCCAGTAACCAGTCGATTCAGAAACGCTGCTTGAAATTGCCGAGAATGCAATGAAGAACAAACATTCACACGATTTCTATAGTTGTCTGGTGACAACGTATGGAGAACCCACTTCTCAAGTTTCGACACTTTTTCCCAGTCGTTGCAGGTGACGAACTGTGGAACTGGTCGAATTTAGTCGCTGGGCAAGTTTTTCAACAGTTACAGCAGGATTTTCTTCAATGATGATCTTCCGATAGCAACACTAACTTAACAGGTCGGCCCGAGAGCGCTTCATCAGTTAAACTAGTCACCAGACCTAAACTTCTGGAACCATCGTTGACATTTCCTTACATTTAAAGCTTCCTCCCCATAAATATCCTGAATATTTTTTTGCGGCTGCAGTCGCATTATTTCTTTTTCTAAACTCAAAGCATTATATGCCTAATGTGTTCCTCCGACACGCTCCATCTTATCCATAAGGGTGAAATAAACGAAGATTTTTAACGCGATGAAACTTCACTTAAACTGAGAAGTAACTTGTCTAAACACAAAAATTCGAGTTTTCCACAAAATATACACAAATACGCGCAAACACGATGGGAGTTTAGCAATGCAAAAAAGCGACATTACTTACGGAATGACCTGACACCAATAAAACAACTTAAGAGTTGAACATGCAGCCAAATGTTTGGTTAAGTTGCCTGAACCAGAAAATAAATCAAATACACGATCATGTATTTATTATAGCGACTGTTGGCTCGTTTAAGAGTTTCGATAATGTTATATACATAAAAGGATCTATTTCATCAGGTTTGCTATACTCAAAACACCAAAGTTCTTATAAGTTTGGAAGTTCAACTAAACTTGAACCCTATTATTTGTTGCATAAGAAAATAAATTAATTTCGGCTTCAGATCTTCCACATCACCTACTTCTAACTTCATATAAAAATGTTTCAGCAAAACTGCTATTGAGTTCGTGCTTAAAGTTACGATTAAAATCAATTACCCTTAATTATAACAATATATATAATTTTTTAATTTCCCACAAAATATGGGCTATTATACATTGAACAAAAACAAAACAAAAGGCAAACAAGATACAAGAAAAACAAGAATTAATTAAATAAAGAGAGCGAATTAAGCTTCTATTTTATACAGGAAGTTGAAACCAGGTCCACTTTTATTCATAGCGTCATTGTGAGAAATATAATGAATTAGAAAGCCGGGAGGGAGACGAACTGCTCTCTTAATTATATGGCTGCAAAGTATTAAAAAGCATTCAATATTAGACGTATAGTGAATCATCATCACTCCCAACAAAATCGGTTGATGGTTCAAACCAATTTTAGTTGCGCATTTTGCGCATTAATTAATGGAACAATATAATGAAAACTCTTAAATTTAACTCTTACCACAATCGAGTGTCGATTTTTTTTTAATTACTTCAATATCACCGACTTCATAACGGGCGAACAACATCTGAAGAACTTCACAACATCGACAAGCTATTATGGTTATGGTATGGTTAGGTTTATTTTTTTTAGAATCTGGATTATTTTGTTCCTTTCATATTTGGTTTGAACCTTCACGAATGCATGATCGCATTAAACTCTGCTGAACAGAGCAAGAGGGTAATAACGAGGTTTCGCGGCACTGCACTTTTCACGCAAGCACAAACACAAAGCTGATCAAGTGACGCACAATCTCGAATAGAGAAACTGAAAATTGTATTTAAAAAGATACAAATGAAATGTGTCCAATCAAATTAAATTATACTGATACCATTAAAAGAAATAAACTTCAAAATAAAAGTACTGAAGTACTGATGCAACTGGATTATAGTCCACCGACTTTAGTAACAAGTGGCACTTTACCGATTTTGTTCTGGCTAATGCCAGACAATTTTATTCATTCTCACAAAAAATATCTTGGCACTGAAGGGTTATTAAAATTACAAAATTTAAACCGAAAAAACCGCAAACACGACATTTTCGATCGGAGTCACGAGCACTACAACCACACTATGACGAGGTAAAGCTAACACAACCAGTCATGTAGTTCCGCAATCGAGGAAACAAGCGACCCCTTCGCTGCCATTGCATCGAGTGCGGGGGAAGGGGGATGTTAACAAGGAAAAACCCTCTGGACGCGAAAAGCATTAAACGTTTCTTCAGTTGTTGAAATATAAGACACTGTGTTAGCTTTTACCTCGTCAAGAGGTCCCTGGTTCAAATCCTCGTAAGGGTAATTTTGTATTGCACAAGAACCACGTGCGCTCATTCGTATTATTCCATATATGCGAAAGGCCAAGGGCGATTATTGGAGGTCATACATAGACGGGGAGTGAAGCTGGCTTGAGGAAAATTGTTCGAGTTGAAAGGTTGAACAGATGAAAGATGGAGACTACTGATTAACTCTTCAGTTTGAGAGTTGGACAGAAAGAGGATGCGTGCGCGCGCGCGCGCGCCGAAAGTCTAATAGAGCAACGCAGGCTGTTCTTAATAAAAGAGGCATACAGTTAATGTGTTCAGAAGAGCAGGGTCTGATAGGAGAGAGAGAGCGAGGCAACATTGTAGCGAAGAGAGGATAGAAGACAGTAAGAGGGGGAGATTGATGAAATTAGGATCCCTTGATTCCACCCGGTCAAGTACAGCTGTGGGTTGAGCCACCCGACACGTAACAAGCGTACTTCATGCAGGGTGGAACAAGACTCCTGTGCAGACAGGAACGGAGTGAGAGAAGAAATTGCGGAGCCGGTATAGCACACCTAACAATCTTAGAAGCTGTTTTAAGAAGAGTTTTACATGCGAGTTACACGAGAAAAGGAAACACCAAGAACGACGGAGAAGAACAGTGGCCATGTATATTATATAGCGGGACAAAAGTTTTGTTCGGCTTTTTTTTTTTTAAAAACGACACTATATGAGGGTTTTCATTTGGGTTAACAAACAACAAATCAAAAGTTGAGCTATGTGCGACCCCCTGTACCCATCGCACATAGTCCCCCCTTTTCCCCCACTCCTCTAGCCGAGATTTCACAATAAGCTTTCAACTTATTTTTAACGTATCTTAAATTGATGTTCAGAATAAAGTTAGAAGACTTTATTGGCCCTTATTTAAATCAAATGGGTATCATCTTATTTATGGATACTTTTGTTTTATGCAGGGTTGCCAGATTGGCCACTTTGTGGCCAAATTTCACAAATGTGCAAAAAAGTCTGGCAACCCTAATTTTGAGTACTTTTTGCAAAAACTTATATTTTATGTTTCAGATTATTGATTAAGTGAAATTGATTATTGATTCAAACTATTGGTTTTTAAGTTAAATTATTGGTTATTAAGTCAAATTAATCATGACAAGGAAAAAAGTCGTCAGATGCACCCTCTGGACATACTTCCAAGTTTCCAACTGCTATGACACCAACAAAAGATGTTGTGAGCACTACAACTTTGTGCGACGACGAGAAGAGGCTGAATCAAATAAATCGATTACTTTTAATGAATGTTGTAACATAGTCGCAATAGACGTTGAAACCATATGGAGGTGGTTCTCTTTCCCACCAATAAGTACTCGTGGAATCTTTCAGAAAGTTGTTAAAGTGATAGAAGCAGCCTCAAAGTTGAACAAGGTTCCTATAAACTAGAGATGAGAGAGGAGAGATTTGAACAAAAAGTTTCCGAGTATGATGCTATGTTTGATTATGTACCTGTGATTGCTACGATAAAGGGATTGATAGAAATGCCTGCCGGTGCAAGGATAAAATAATTGCTGAGCGGATTCTTTGGTAGGACAAAAACAAAGATTAAACCAACTGGGGCCAACTGATAGAAAAGCTGGTTTGGTGAGGAAAAGGTCTATCGCTAGAGCTCAGAGAGAACACGAACGAGACCACAAGCAGAATTGTCTGAAGCTATCAGGGTTGTCCCTTCAACATCACAGGATGCAGCCGGTGCTGAGAGCATGGCGGTAGAGACCGACCAAGAGGATGAAGACTTCGTGCCTGATAGAGTTAAGAGAATGAGCAGAACAGATATACCTATGAAGAATTGGCAGTGACCGCAGATCGTTACAGTGAGTTGCAGGGCAGCAGCAGCAGCAATCGTTAATGCTGCTTTAAAAGACATGGGAATCCTGGCTCAGGGCAACGTGATTGACAAAGAAGCTGGAGGGGGAAAGAGCACGAGTAGGTAAAAAATTGAGTACCAGGGATAAATCGGAGAACATAGGAATAGGATGCATTGGCTTTGAATGGGAGAAGAGATGACACATTCACCAGGGCAGGCAAGATCAAAGAAGAGCACTAACGTCGTTGTTAAAGAGCCTGGAAATATCTATAGAGATCATGTAACACCTGATCATGGAAATGCTCATTGTGTAACAGAAGAGCTGATTACTGTAATAGTGGACTCAGAAAGTTCAGACACAAAGCTTTACTATGTGATGGCACTGTTGTGAACACTGGAAGAATCGGAGGAGTAATAAAGCTTGTTGAAATCTATCTGCATAGGTCTGTTCAGTGGCTGGTATGCCTTCATATGAACGAACTACCATTCAGGCACGTCTACGAGGCAATAGATGGAAAAACAACAGGCCCAAGTACTTTCAAGGGTTCACTTGGAAATAAATTGAACTGCTCTAACAAAACTGGAAGTGGTTGCTTTTTCTCCTGTTAAAGGAAACATTCATTAAATTCCATCTGTTGTTATTAATGCTTTAAGCAGTGACCAAAAGTATCTCTACAATATGCATGTAGTTGTTCAATCTGGAAATGTCTCCAAAGATCTCTTGGTACAATTCATCATGCTCATTGGCTAACTAGAGCAAATAGAATTCTTCGATTATGTGTCAACACCAAATCCAACCCAAGATCTCAAAGTCTAGTAGAAATTATTATGCTATCTTCTGCTGCAGGATGATTTTGGGTTAAGTCACATCCACTGGCATCTGACGGATCATCTAACTTTTGATAAGTACTTAGGGTATCTGCTGCATGACTTGGAGAAATACAGATTGATCATGGAACTGGTGTTTCAGAATAACTTACTTTGCGAATCCCAAAATATTCTACTATCAATGATAACAGACTCAAGAAGACAAATTAGAGAGGTTGCAATCCAGAGAATCATTCTCTCAAGAACTACATTTTCTGGATCAAGAAACTTTGACCTACCTCGAACTCTTAATTTTGATTCTTCAGACTACACCAAAATGATTGATTGGCAGAAAGAGCTAATTTATCCACCTCCACATCTAAGAAACTTTAGCAATAAGGAACTTTTGCTAGCAAGACAAGAACCACTCAAAATACCAGCCTTTCTTTGTCACAGCCAAGGAGTAGAAAGCACTGTGAATCTAGCCTAGAATACATCGGATGTACGAATTGGCTACAAAAATAGCCAAAAATATATTCTTAACCTACTGGAATCACGGCAAAGATTGCCTAAATTTGAATGGAAAGGACAGTGGAATAAACGAACAAGCAGTGTTACTTTCAAAATAGCTTAAGTTTATGCATCTTGCAAAAGAGCACTTCATTAGGTAATGTTTTTTTCTTTAAGACAAATTTTTTCTTTTCTCATGTGTTATGCAATTCATTAATTTGTAACTTATTTTTGATCTTAATATATAGTATATACTCAAAAACATTTTAAAAATTTAATTTTCTTTCGAGTTTGAATAAAAAAAAAAAATTAAAAAAAATAAAAAATAAGTAATACAGCTGAAAATTTTTATCCGAATTTTTACTGAAAAATGTACATTTTGGAAAATTGAAACTAAAAACCGAAAAATTGTACCAGGGGTAGGAGACAGGATACGCAAAATGTGACCCATATGCAAAATGTGACCCATATGAAACCCCTACAGTGTGTCACTTTTGAATACAAAATATCAACCCACCCTAAATTTGTACAACTGCAACTATAGATCAGCAGAAAGAAAATCAGATGAAAGCGCATATAGAAAGATAGAAACCAAAGGAGGGCACTTTGGAAAGATGATTTGACCCAGACTATCAAAAGCTTCCGATATATCTAGCGCAATAGCAAAGGTTTCGCCAAAATTCCAAAAGGAACATGGCCAAGTGTCAGAGATATGCAAGATGATACTGATGATCTGAAAGACGATTGGGAGAAGAGGTTTAAAAATATGATACATTGAAAAACTTTAGAAACGCAAGAATTCAAAGCAATTGGAAGATAGTTGGTGAGTTGAGAACAATCATCTTCCTCTTTGGGACAGGTTGAATAAAAGCTATCAGATGAAAGCATTTGCCTTGTCAGGTTGTTAGCACAGAAAACAGTTCTTGAGAACAAGAGGGAGACCATAAGCCTTCCTGGAGTTGAGCCCAGATAGGGCAGAAAACACATCTTGGAAGATATTCTAATTTCAGACAATTACTCATAAGTCAGAGGGAGAAGGAGATTGGGGAACAGTATTGGGGAACAGTATTGGAATCATCCAGGGTTGAGTTGGAGGCGAAACTTTGAGCAGAGAGCAACTTTATCAGGAGAAGGGACAGCAACTGAGCAGTCAGAATGGAAAAGAGGAGAGAAAGTAGTAAAGCTGCCAGAGGTTTTTTGGCTAACTGAAAGAAAGCAAGAATAATTCAAATTAGATAGGTTCTTTGATTCTTGGCTGATGAAGGAATTTTTGGAGAGTCAGAGAGCATATTTTGCACAATTCCAGGCAGAAATATAAAGTGTGAGAGTGGAAAGTTGGATGTTGATGGTACTTTCTGAAAGCCTCTCCTCTGTTGCAGATTAGCATTAAAATAAGCAAAGCTAAACCATGAGATTTTCCTTTTTTGCATTAGAAGAATATGAAATGTACATCTACATGCCCAAGAGATCATCATCATGATGCACTCACCAGACTCAGAGAGGCCCAGGCTACGAAAGCAGTAGTCATTCCAGGGAAATCATAGTAGTAGCGCTGAAGGCCTCCCAATCGGCAGCGCTAGAGTGGGAGAACACAAACACTGAACTGGAATGATATAACAGGAAACAGATACGAGATTGTGGTTGTAGGAGCCCAAAGGAGTAAAAAGTTTAACAAGATGCATAGTTGGAAATAAATCCATAATCAAGGATACAAGTAGGGTTCTGTACAATCAACTCGAGGTCATTCAGGATAAAAAAACAAGCAAGCTATTTCACCAGGAATGCCAGTGAAATGAGAGGAAAGCCAGAGTATGAGTGAAAGTTTTCCCAAGTTCAAAGTCGAAAGAGCAAGTTAAGTAGTTACGTACATATATGACATCCTTCCTTGGAATGAAAAAAAGTATAAAGAAAGTTTGTGAAATGGTAGTGTTGAACAGATTGGAAATTTGAAGCCAGAAGAGGGGACATTTATTGTCCCCTCTTAAAGATGGTAGCCTTAAGATTGTAATGTGTAAGATGCATGCATAGGAATAGAGGGAGAAGCGCATTTTTTAGAGCATGCTCTGAAAAAAGATCAGCTAAAGTGAGTTCCAACACTCACCATCTCCTCCACCCCCCAATTAGTCTACATCTTGTACAATCCCTTAAGATGGAGCCTTTACAATGTAATTATACAATACTAAAACTCATCTACAGAGTAGCTATTACATGCCCTATTTGGTAGAAAAGCCAAATACCAACCCTATTTTCACGTTGCTCCCTGCATTCTGTGCATCTCTTGTCCATACTCCCACCTTGTCTCCTTTGCCTCTTATATTGACAACAGCTCCACAAACTTCATCACCATGTTGTTCAAATGCTTCTCCTATCAACAGTAGTAACTGCCAAGTTCAAAAACAAGCATTATTTAACAGATTTTATCTTCATGGATCGTACGGTAGTATGTTTCAGCTCAACAAATCAAGCCAATTTCAACATCACTGAAAATTTTGCTTTCTAGTAGTTTCCTCATGCCCTACCAAGGTTAACAAAGGAAGGACAGGCAGCTATTTAACAAGGTCTAAATATTAACCTCGACTTTGAAATAGTAATTTCTTTTCCACAATTTTCAAACCAAATGCTTAAAAATGAGATCACTTAACATGCTACAACTTCTTTATGGCTTCAGAGAGAGCTTTTTGATGACAATTCAGCCTATATTCTCAAAAGATTTTTTAAAAATTTTACGCAGCTTTAATAAGTACCTTTGTCTTTTAGTTTTGAGAGAGGATTTTCCAATGACAGTATTCACAAAACAATCAGTTGTACTTTTATGGTGCATCATCATCAAATAACTTAAAAATAATTACCATTGTAAATTTATTTGAAGTTAACTAATATTTCTTTCATTAAAAGATCAGAGAGCAAACAAAACTTAGTGCAAGTTTTCTCAACTGCCAGTGATTAACTTCAGCACCACACAATGCATGCATAGGAATGTAGTTAATGCATGCAGACTCCTACATCATGTTCTGGTATCAAAACTAGCAGTAATGCTATGAAATTGGCACATATGACGCCATTAGTGCAAAAATAGATACAATCAAAGCTAAATTTAAGCCACATTAGTACACAATGTTGCTTAAGCTCTGCCGAAGTAATTGTATTCCGTCTATCTGGGTACACTCCCAAACTCAAACCCCTATGTCTAGATTGACAGGCAAGGATAAGTGTCATGGCAACTGCACAATATGCATACGTGGTTATAGCTGCATTTATGTCCACTAGCATATTTCCTGATCAAAAGCTTTGCTACCAATATTTGAAATTACAAGAGGACTATCAGCAGATGATGTCAGATGTCTAATGTCAAATCGGTATAGCCTCAAATTAACACTTCACAAAGTCCAGTCCTGCATAAACTACCACAAGCATGTGGTAGTAGTAGTATAACTTTTGAAAGAAATTAAAATTAAAGATCAACAGAACAATCAGCTGCTTCCATTGCAAAACTTGCAAGACTAGAAATTCCTGAATCACACTCTTTATATTAATGATAGAATATTCTGTTTCACACAAGTGGGAAAGTAAGTTGCCCTGGCAACAGTCCCAAAGTGAATATGCTGTGTGTTGATGCATAACACAGTTCAAGGTTTTCTTTTTTGCAGGGAAAATGGTTACAAACACAACCTATCTGGATATGATAGGAAACTCATAGCTCAGGAAAAGTTGCGAATCCTTCAACAAGATAAAATATCACTGCATTAAAGTAGCATTGTGCATGCCCAATTGCTTGGACTGCAAAAATCAGGGGATTTAACGCCACTAGATATTTATTCCCTTGGAGTTACGTGAAATGCCTAATTTATTCCAAAAAGGAAGACAATTTGGAATTGGAAGAGTACAGCAGCCCCCCAACATAGCATTACCAGAGATGTTGAGCTCAGTACGAGTTGAAAGAGCAGCATCCACCAACAGGGCACATTTACAGTTTTACTAGCAAAACAAAGTGCATGGAAAGCTTTATAGCACATCATGAAACTAACAAGATCATTTGAGAACATGTGGAAACTGTACTTTGGATAATTCATTAATTCAGTTTTAGAACAGTCAAGAAAGAAAACCAACTCCATTCAAACCCAAGCATAGTCTGTTAATCCAATATGAATCAGCTGACCTGCTTTGAAGATGAATTAATTTACTCTTGCTAGCATATTTCCTGATCAAAAGTTTTGCTACCAACACAAGATGACCAAATTTTAAAAGTAAAAAACATGAGCATAACTTTAGCTGAAAATATGAAATGCAAAGTATTTTTGTAATGAATTACTTATAATTGGGACAAAGGAAATATGAGCAACTGAACTTTCAAAGTCGTAAAATCCATGAAAATTAAATCCTTTGAACTTAATAGCAATATTGAGTTCTGGCATTACCAAACTATAAACATGAACCTGTAATCTATCATACATTTACAAGCAAAATAAAGTTACAACTTTAAAGCAGTCAGGACAGATTCATCAACAACCTATCTATTACAAAGTTGTTCAAAATATGAAATACAGTCTGGTACTGTACCAAAACTATCACTAAGGAAAAAATTAATTTACTTAAATTGCAGAAAATAACTAAAAAAATGCGCACTAACTACTAATTAGGGTGGAGTGTATTTTTATGAAAATCAATATTTCAAAAATCAGGGGTGCTAGATACTGCATCAGCAACCACACCCTATATGTAGCACATCCATATGCAACTGTAAAAAACCCTGTATTTTGCCTATTTTGGGTTCTATAATAGGTAGAAACACAATCTAAAAACTGTTTATGATTTTTCTTGATGCTGAGACAAAATTATTTCCAAAAGTGTAAAACAGAGTTTTAACACATCTTCATGAAAAAGTAATGCATATTGACCATATATTACAAATTTACACTATAAAATTTCATCAAATAAGTGTAGAATCTAAAATTCTTGCTTTGTATTAAACTTTTTTATCAGTTTACGGGATTTTATACACTGCCAGATCATGCCATCTCTTCTATTGAACCCAATGACAGCTGCAGATGCCTCAGTCACAGGCTTGATATGGCATTCTACCACTTGATTGTGGCATGACTGAATTTCAAAGGATTTTTTCTAATGTTCACAAGTTCAGTTGATGTAAGATGGGTAACTATTGGAGGCTCTGCTGTCAAGTTATCAAGGTTACTCATCTTGTCATACGATTTAGCATTTATCATAGGCACCTTAAATTTCCTGACAGTGCGGTCTCTTGTATAACTCAAACTGTCATAATAATCATCATTCACACCATCCTCAACTTCCAAATCTCCACCAGTGAAATCCATTTTGACTGATGTCCTGGGTTGTTTTCTCTACTTCACCCCTCAATGCCAGGATCTTATTTACTGCAGTTTCTCTTCTCTCCCTGTCCTCATCACCAAGCATTGATATAATGTTTTTGGGGTGAGCAAAAAAAGCATTCCTTCTTAGGGTGTTTAGGGCAATGTCTTTCTTATTAGGAAACTTGGAGATTCTGCTCAGCATTGAAAAGAAGTTTCTTGAACCATCAATCACACCAGCTGGGGAAATACACTTTTAAACAAAACTCGCAACAGTTATCAATACTGAACTCGGCTTTTTCTGTGAAACATAGAATCTGAGTATTCTACAACCTAATGTACCGGGTGTCCGAGAATTATCTGTACAATTTTTGGCTGTTATTAAAAGTCAACCATGAAGTGTAGAAATTCTAGTGTTGTCCCATTTTACAGAGAATCTCATTTAAGTTTTTTCTGAGACCACATTTTGACAAGTTTTTTAGAAATGTACGCGGGTGACAGACATTGATGATTTAAAAGCAAGAATCACAGCTGCTATTGAGCGAATTGATGTGGATATGCTGCAGCGTACATGGCAACATTTGGAGTATCGATTGGATGTTTTGCGAATCACTAATGGTGCACATATCAAATGTTTGTAACAACGTTACTTTAATAAAAGAAACTTGAAAATACAGATTCTAAATAATCTTGTTTAAGAATTTTACGTGTGTTATCAAGAATTTTATTAAAAGATGAAATTGTAGAGATAATGTTCGGACACACTGGAATTTCTAAAAAACTTGTCAAAACTTGGTATCAGAAAAAACTTAACGAGATTCTCTGTAAAATGGGACAACACTGGAATTTCTACACTTCATGGTTGACTTTTAATAACAGCCAAAAATTGTACAGATAATTCTCGGACACCCTGTATAATGTCAGCCATCTTGAGTGATTTAATGGCCCAACTTCTAAAAACTCAAGGTCCTTTTCAATAGTCCCTAGCATGACTACCATGTATATTCTATAAGCATAGTATTGGTCACGACTGAGATCATCAATTACCATATTTCCCAGCGTATAACAGGCACCCTAATTTTGAAGAGAAAATTTAGGAAAATAAAAATTTAGGAAAAGATATACCTACTACCTCACTTCATATGTACAATTTTAACAAGTTAATTTTAATGCAGGGTGATTTTTGGAGTATTTTGGGGGAAAAAAAAAGTGCGCATTATACACTGCGAAATACGGTACATCAATGGGCAATATAGCAAAATTCTGATTTCTGATTGGCTTAAATTTGACATCCCATTCAGAAACCATACCACCTAGCTGTTTTCCTATTGGTCCTGAAAAACTATCAGGGCTCTTCGTAGTCCCATCAAGCTCCATGAAAACATGATGAAGAGGTAGCTCATTACAATGTAAGAGGCATATGACCCTTTGCAGTGGTCTTCCAATAAGCTCTTCAAAGACTGATCACCCCTGAATTATGGTCCAGTCATCACTGCAGTTCCATCTGACCCCATGACTTGCAGGTTGTTTTCCAGATCAGTGTCCTTCACTGCTTCATAGAGACTTAGTGCAATTGATAGACCATTCCCATTCTCTGGGGTAACGTGTCAGATAATGCCCTGAAACATTTTAAACAAAATTTAAGAAAATAATAAATGTATTTGAAATCAGTAGATTACAGGTATGACCAATGAGCATATAACTATCGCATAGTTCTTACTCCTTAATGTTACTAAGACCAAATTTATGCTATCCACTAAAAATTTAAAACATACCATACAGAAAACAGTGGCTTACCCAGTTCTCTGACTAACATAGTGCTCTTCTACTTTGGTTTGTTGAGAATGTCACCTCTAACTCTGTAATTGTCACAGTACCATCCTATCAGCCATCAACATAAATGCTGTCCACTAAACCAAAGAATACTTCTTCCTCAGCTCTGATCTGTTCATAGTACTTACACCATTGCCTTCGTAGTTTACTCCTATATTAATGAAAATTGTTTACAAATTTATAAGGCTGGAGGTAGCACTGATAAACAGGAATATGTACAACATGAAACAATGAACAGTGATGGGCTAAATACACTGACTTTTATGCCTGAGCCCAATATATTTGAAATTTACTTTTCCATGTTACAATGTATATGTATAATATGTATAATTAAATAAAATTACTTTACTACTTCTTAGTAGTAGTAATTGTTAAAAAAGCTTAGGAAATGTGGATGAAAATGTAATCATGATAATTTTGAAATCTTACCTGTCAATGACGTTAGTGTTGTCATCATCAGTGATAATGCCAAAATCTTTTAAAACTGCTGATGCTACTGCTGCACCTGCTCTGTTGGAAATTGAATACCTGCAAGATTGTATTTTGAAGTTGAGAAAAATGATATCCATTTTAAGTCTACCAAAATGACATGGCACATACAACTAAGTATAGTTATTAAAGAACAATCACAATTCACAAGTGCTAATTTACCTAACAGCAGCTCTGCACAGGTCCTCCAGATCTTGGTATTACAATGTGAGGAACCAGCAGGCTGTGGATCATCTCAAGAGTCTTCTGATGGAGTTTCGCTAGAGCTACCAGTAGTGTCTGGACTGTCTGGTTGAGGTTGTAATGTACTTTCCTCTTCTCTCCAGCTTCATTCACTGAACAATTAGTATGACGATGATGATTTACTATGCCTATATATATATATATTATCTATATATATATATATATATATATATTATTAGGGTGGTCCTCAAGCATAGGGGGGGATTTTCAAACGTATATTTCTCTTGCTCACAGGGTCTCAATCTGTGAGGTTATGCATAAAAACACTGATTAAAATGTCATTGAGAAATAATAATACTTACCCTGTGCTCAAGAAGGTTGAAGTTATGCCCCTATGTGGGCCGTTGACACGCTTTGCTGAGAGGGTCGGATTGTGTGTGGTGTTGCTCTCACCATTGACAGATTAGTGTTTTTTTTTGGCTTGCCTTTAGAATTGGTATTAAACATTTCCAATGTATCTTCCACAGATGTTATTTTGGTGAAATGGCCAGTACACGTTCAAAAGACTTCCTTGTGACGCCAGTCTCTGCACTCACGGGGAGCAAGCTGCCGTCCATCGGCGACGTCCTCGGCCTGACTCTGCACAAGCTGAGCACGAAGGCGGCAACGATGACGAGGGAGGCTGTCACGGCCATTGCTGATGAAGTGCTTATCTTGTGGACGAAAGCGCGGATTCCAATGACGAGACGAGACCACATCACTGAGAAGCTAGAGAAGTTGTATGGCGAATACAAGCTTCTCAAGAAGAACAAGAATCGACACTCAGATGCCCAGATTGCACGGGAAGCCTCCTTCCAGCAGATGTTCTGCAACCTCTTCGATGTCGCCCACGCTGACGCACTGAACATCGAGGAGGACAAGGCCTTCCTGATCGCCCAATGAGAACCCGGCCGCAGGGGGACCATGGGGTCATTCCATGTCAACTCAGCCACAAAATGGCACTTTTTGCACTCACCCCTTTCAATTTTGCTCATACTTGGCACAATAGCAGATATACATGCCAAACTTAAATTCCCAAATTATTAGAGCTGACTGACCTTTGGTTACTGAGATACAAAGTCACAAAGTTGTGACATTTTGACCTTTTTTGCATTAAATGACTATTTTCAAAACGGTGTAACTAAAAAACTATTAAAGCTAGAGCATTGATTTTGGTCTCATTTTAAAGCTCTTTAGTAGCCCCTTGTTTATTGTCTCTTGTTAAATATCTCTACTGTGAAAAATAAAAAAATCCCTTCAAAAGTTGACCTTTGACCTTGAATAAAAAAAAAATACCTTCTCCTAAAAAATTCAATTTTTTTACATTAATACCTTGTCATGTACAACAAAATCCCAAGAAGCTGTAAGTGGCTGATAACGTTCAATGTATAAAAAATAAATGAAGTTGGCATCATTCTTCAATTTTAGATTTTTTTTGTCAGTTCATTTATTTAAAAGTTCTGTTCTGATATAGTGTCAGTGAAGACTTAGTTCAACTTAACATTATTAGTTCAAAAACCTTTTTGTGACCTGTGCCAAAAGAAGTCTTTTAAAAGACAACCAGGGTTAAACCCCTCGACAGCCCCAAATCTACTGGAGTAGCGCTGATCCAAAGGCCCAACTAGTATATAAGTACTGTCAACTTTACAGAGTTGACTCCTGACTTCAAGTTAAAGTTAATTTATTTTTACTAAATATATGTATAAAATTTTTTTTAATAATTCATTAATTGTTAATTGTTTTCTTTTCAGGATTTTCTTTGTGCTTTTGTGATTTCAGAGTACAAACATGGAACATTTAAAACAAACAGAAGTGTGCTGATCCTTTGCTGCATCACAAAGGTCAGTGTCAAAAGAAGAGTTTGAGAATTGTACCACAGGAACTTGTAAATAAGTTTCCCGATCTGCACTTAACACTACATCACAGACTTTGTAAGCAGTGTAGAGAACATCTTGAGTCCTTGCCTGAAAAAGGAATAGGCACTTTGAATTCAGACATAAATGATGATTCTTCTTGTAGTAGTGAACCACCTGAAGATCTTGAGAAAATTGAAAATGTTAACAATAGTGATGCATCAACTTCAGAGCAAAACCATGAGATGTGTACTTTGAATGCTTCTTTTGTTTCAATTGGTGAATCACCCATAAAAAAGAGAGCTTGTAGAGCAAAAGTCATATGGAGCTAAAAAACTAAGCAAGGTGACAGAGACAGTTAAGAAGAGAATGGAAACAGTTGCAGGAAGAGAGATTTCTGACTCACAATTTAAGGAGCCATCTGGAGATGTAGACTATTTAGAAATAATAAATCAACTCGAGGAAAATTCAAAAATGAAAATACTAAAAGAAGTGATAAAATAAAAATCCTCACTGTATTGCCCAAAAGTTGGAGCATTAGGAAAATTGCTTCAGAATTTAACACAAGGCATACAGCATCTATTGCTAAAAAAATAGTTGAAGAAAAAGGTGTCCTTTCAGACCCAAATCCAAAGGGTGGGAAAAGAATTAAACAGGATACTGTTGACGCTATTAAAGCATTTTATCTTTCAGAAGACATCAGTAGAACAATGCCAGGAAAGAAAGACTATTGTAGTATCATTGACAATGAAAGAGGAAGGATACATTTGCAAAAGCATCTTTTACTTTGCAATTTAAAAGAAGCCTATCATATTTTCAAAGAAAGAAATCCTTTGGTTAAGGTAGGATTCAGTAAATTTGCAGAATTGCGTCCAAAGCAGTGTGTTATTGCTGGAGCAACAGGAACTCACTCAGTATGTGTCTGTACAATACATACTGCATACATTTTAAGTTGTGATAAATGGAAATCAATGAGCACTATACCTATACATATTGTATGTACATTTTAATATGTTACTTGTATTTGTTAATTAGGTAGCTATCTAGGTATACATTAAAAATTGTTTTCTCTTCTAGAAATCACAATAAATTGGGTGGCCCACAAGAATCTTGTCAACTACTGAAAACCATCACATACATGCACAACATACAGGTGAGGTGGCTAAAGAACAAATATTTAAAAATAAGCATTTGCTTGTTTGTAGAAGGCTGCAGATAGTATGTAGATATGGGTTGTATTTGTAAGAGATTGAGCTGATCTTAGACAAAAATGGTTACTGACATACAAGGTCACAAAGTCATGACTTTTTGACAATTTTTGTATAAAATGACTTTTCAAAATGTTGCTTGAATTCATTATTTTTTATACATTGAACTAGTTATCAGCCACTTACAGCTTCTTGGGATTTTGTTGTACATGACTCAAGGTATTAATGTAAAAAAATTGAATTTTTTAGAAGGTATTTATTTTTTATTCAAGGTCAAAGGTTAACTTTTGAAGGGATTTTTTTATTTTTCACAGTAGAGATATCTAACAAGAGACAATAAACAAGGGGCTACTAAAGAGCTTTAAAATGAGACCAAAATCAATGTTCTAGCTTTAATAGTGTTTTAGTTACACCATTCTGAAAATAGTCATTTAACGCAAAAAAGGTCAAAATGTCAACTTTGTGACCTTGTATCTCAGTAACCAAAGGTCAGTCAGCTCTAATAATTTGGGAATTTAAGTTTGGCATGTATATCTGCTATTGTGCCAAGTATGAGCAAAATTGAAAGGGGTGAGTGTTTTAGGTGGCTGACTTGATATGGAATGACCCCATGGGAGGAGCTGATGTGGTCCTGGCTCGCACAGAGGGCAATGTTGCACAGCAGAGGGAGGCTGAACAACGCCATCGGCGCCGTGCGACTGAAGAAATGGCCACTACTTCTCAAACAGCAGAATTGGCCTCTTCCAGCTCGAGCTCTTCACCCCCCAGTGACTCTCCCACCCATGGCGCTGTCCGAGGTTGCAGCCCACCCAAGCGCAGTTGGCTGGCAAATATCATTTCACCGGCACTGGCGGCTAGCTTGGACCGCACGAAGCTGACTGACCGCGACGCCGTTTACGTGCTCGGTGAGACGGCTCAGTCCCTTGGCCACAACATTGATGAGTTGAACATCAACTGGTCGTCCATACGGCGCCAGAGGATGGCGCAACGCCAACAAGTTGCCACTCAGCTCAAGGAGCCCTTCCATCGAGAAGCTGCGCTCGTTGTTCACTGGGATGGGAAGCTGATGGCGGATCTGACGTCCAAGGAACAGGTTGATCGACTCCCGATCCTGGTCTCTTGTGGTGGCGAGGTGCAGCTCCTCCAGGTCGCCAAGCTCGGTTCTGGTACTGGTGCAAACTGTGCCAAAGCTGTGGTGGAAGCTCTGCGAGACTGGGGATTGGATGACAAAGTTGGTGCCCTCTCGTTTGACACTACGGCTTCAAACACGGGAAAGAACACAGGTGCATGCGTGCTGATCGAGCAGGAACTTGGGAGAAGCCTCCTCTATCTGGCATGTTGTCACCATCTCCTGGAGCTTCTTGGACCGTCATTGGCACCCGAGGTTCAGCTCTTCAAGCGATTCAAGGCGCAATGGGAGTTTGTGAACCAAGAAGATTACGACCACATCATGAGTGATGCCAAAGCTCGTCAAATAGTCGAGGAGGATGCAGACTCCATCATCGAGTTCTGCAAGAAGGCCTTGCAGAAAAGTCACCCCCGGGATGATTATTTGGAGCTCTTGGAACTCACCATCATCTTCCTCGGCGGAGTGCCCCCGTGTGGGATTTGGTTCCGAGCACCCGGTGCGATGCACCAGGCCCGCTGGATGTCGAAGGTGTTGTACGCCCTGAAGGTATGGATGTTCCAGCAGCAGTTACGGCTCACAGCCAAGGAAGAGGCCGGAGTTCGCCGTGAAGTTCTACACAAAGGCGTGGATGGAGGCCCCGAACGCGGTGAAGGCCCCCCTGAGAGATCTCTGGCTCCTCCAGGCTCTGGAAAAATACGAAGACAAGGAGGTGGCGAAAGCAGCCAAGTCGAAATTCGCCAACCACCTGTGGTACTTGTCCGAGGAGTTGGTGGCCCTGGCTCTCTTCGACGACGATGTTCCTCCAGAAACGAAGGCGGCGATGACTGCTGCGATGTTGGAGGAGCCAATGGAGGAGGACGACCCACCCAAGAGAGCGTCGGTCCTGGCGTGCTCTTCCCTGTCATTAGAGACATTCGTGACAGGGAGGACTCGCCAGTTCTTCGACCGACTCCAATTGCGACGTGGATTCCTGGAACAGGATGTGTCGAAATGGCCGGACAGCGAGCAATTCCAAGCGGCTGCCGAGGTGGTCCGGAACCTGTCCGTGACCAACGACCATGCCGAGTGGGCCGAGGCATTGGCACAAGAATACAACAGACGCCACATGAAGAAGGACCAGCTGCAGTACATGCTCCTGGGTGTTGCAGAGCACCGGAAGAAATTCCCGGACGCTCGGAAGGCCACGCTGCAAACCAGGCAACAATGAATGGCGTCAGCACCCATGAGACCCCCACCCCTGAGCGGCTAATACCCTTAAATGGGGGGGACCCGGAGGCTGGTATACCCTATAAACTTCAACCTTCATGAGCACAGGGTAAATATTATTATTTCTCAATGAAATTTTAACCACTGTTTTTATGGGTAACCTCACAGATTGAGGCCCTGGGAGCTGAATAATTTCAACTTTCTATTTTGAGGACCACCCTAATATATATATATATATATATATATATTAGGGTGGTCCTTGCTTAGGGGGTGAAATTTCAAGTTGAACATTTTTCAGCTCCCACCCGCGGAAATCATTCGAATGGTCGAGAAAACACGGTGATTTATTTTTTTAATCGGACAACGTTTACCCCTCCCTCATTGAGCATTACCATTAAGCTAATTTTTTGACTTTCAAGTAAATGTTACATAATTTGTAATGTTTGTTTTTTTCATTCTTTCCAGATTTTCAGTGGTTGGATAACTAATGTGTGTAAAACTGTAAATTCTAATGATTATAATTTAAACTGAATAGTGAATAACTCCTTCAACCTTTAAGTAGATAACCTGGATCATGGCAGCGAAGCTGCGCTACCTGATTGCCCCGCAGGAATCGATCGCCGGGTCGCAACTTCCTTCGCAAAGAGAGGTCTTGGCCCTGACGGTCTACAGGATCGACGTCCAGAAGAAGTCACTTCGAGAGGCCGCCAACCAGGTCGTCGAGCTCGTCACCGAGGTGTGGTCCAAGGCGCGAATCCCCCTCCGCCAGAAGGACCACATCATCACCAAGATTGAGAAGCTCTACAAGGAGTTCAACGATGTGAAGAGGAACAAGGGGCGAGCTGGCGCTCAAGCGAAGCGGGAGGACGAGTTCAGCGAGCGGATGATGAACCTGTTCGACGTCGCTGCCGCTAACGCCATGGAGCTGCTCAAGAACGAGGAGGACAAGGCGTTCCTCCTCGCTCAGCGCGAACCCCGTCGGCGCGGCAAGCTGGGGTCCGTCGACTCGACGCTAGCCGCTGTCGATGCCCGCGCATCTCAACACCAAGGGGAAGAAGACCGACGGAGGCAGCGAGCCGAGGAAGAAGCGACATCTACGGCCCGAGTGGAGCTCGAGTGGTCTTCGTCCTCTTCCAGTGGTGCCGCAAGCGCAGCGGAGAGCGACGACCATGGAGAAGAAGGGAGCCCTCGGGCTCCGAAGCGCTCCAGGCAGGGCACGACGAACATCGTTTCGGCGGCTGTGGCGTCGTCGCTGGATCGCACGAAGGTGACCGACCGACGAGCTGTCTACGTCCTGACAGAGGTTGCCCGGTCGCTTGGGCACAACGTCGCAGAGCTCAATATCAACCGCAGCTCCATCTGCCGACACTGGCGCAGGCACCGCTCCAGGCTCAACATGGCGCTCAAGGAAGAGCTGAGGGCCGGCAATCTTGTCGTTCACTGGGACAGCAAGCTCATGCAGGACTTGACGAACAAGGAGCAAGTCGATCGGCTTCCCATCTTGGTCTCTGGTAACAGCGCGGTGCAGCTCCTGGGCATCCCGAAGCTGCCGAGTGGAACGGGCTCTGAGATGGCCAAGGCCATCCTCAATGCGTTGGAGGAGTGGGAGCTCACTGAGCAAGTGAGTGGCTTGTCATTCGATACCACCGCCTCGAACACCGGCCAGAACAACGGTGTGCGCGTCCTCATCGAGCAACACCTCGCGAAAGACTTGCTCTACTTCGCGTGCCGCCATCATGTGCTGGAGCTCCTCCTCGGTGCGGCGTTCACGGCTGTGATGGGCCCCACGTCCGGTCCTGACGTGATCCTCTTCAAGCGTTTTCAGGAGCGCTGGGATTTCCTGGACAGAAGCCAGTACGAGTCCGGCACTGCGCACCCCAATGTCGCTCCTCTGCTCACCACTGTCGACACGGAGTGGTTTGAGAAGGCGATAGTCGAGCGCAAGGACCTGCGCGACGATTACCGTGAGCTGCTCGAGCTCACCCTCCTCTTCGTCGGTCACTTCCCCCCGCGAGGAGTGCGTTTCCGAGCTCCCGGGCCGATTCACCACGCCCGCTGGATGGCGAAGGCAATCTACGCCTTGAAGGTCTGGATGTTC
The DNA here is from genome assembly GCA_023014485.1 of Bathynomus jamesi. Classification (NCBI taxonomy): domain Eukaryota; kingdom Metazoa; phylum Arthropoda; class Malacostraca; order Isopoda; family Cirolanidae; genus Bathynomus; species Bathynomus jamesi. The sequence goes on along the minus strand of JAJOZX010002334.1, from coordinate 289,232 downwards.
CGACAGCAGTTCAAACTCACGGCGAGGGAGGAGAGTGGCCTCCGGAGCATCTGCATCTTCGTCTGTCGGGTCTACGCCAAGGCGTGGACGGAGGCTCCGATCGTCGCAACTGCCCCCCGAAATGACTTCGCCCTCCTCAAGGACCTGCTGGCCTACTCTGACGTCAACCCTGCGGTGGCCAAGGCGGCGCTGACCAAGTTCCAGAACCACCTCTGGTACCTGTCGGAGGAGCTGGTGGCGCCTGCGCTGTTCGATCCGGGGATCGCCGTCGATCAGAAGAGGAAGATCATCGCCTCTCTCCACGACCGGGTCGGTGAGGAGTCCCCGGCGAAGCAGCCCACGCTGCCAAACCGAGTACTCGCCGGGCTTCAGTTGGAAGACCTGGCGTCGTCCAACACACGAGGTTTCTTCGAGAAACTTCGACTGGAGGATGGCTTCCTCGAGGTCGACCCGGAGACCTGGCCGAAGCGGGAAGACTTCAAGACAGCGGCAGCACGTGTGGGAGGGCTTGCCGTAATCAACGACCATGCCGAGCGAGGAGTTGCCCTCGTCCAAGAGTACAACCGGACGCTGACCCACGACGAGGAGCAACTCCAGTTCCTCCTGCAAGTCATCGCTCGCCACCGCTGCCAGTTTCCGGACTCTCGGAAGCGAACCCTACAGACCCAGGATCGCTAACCGGGCAACAACTCCGGGGGTAAAAGTTCAAGGTCGATGAGGGAGGGGTAAACGTTGTCCGATTTAATAAAAAATTCAACTAGAGAGTTTTCTCAACCATTCGAATGATTTCCGGGGGTGGGAGCTGAAACTTCCCAACTTTGAATTTTAAGGACCACCCTAATATATATATATGATGAATAAAACCACGAAGGAAAGGAAACAAAATGGTGCTCAAGCGCTTTCATCTAATGACATCCTCATGACTCTCAGTGTTCCTGAGGATGTCATTATACAAAAGCGCTTGAGCACCATTTTGTGTTTCCTTTCCTTCGTGGTTTTATTCATCAAATATTTTTCACGTGTTACTTTCGTGAAATAATTTTCATATATATATATATAATAAAAAACATCAAAGGTTTAATTAAAATGGTTCAAGTCATGATGTACACTCTGACTAACCATAGTTCCACTCTTTGTTCGTCAATTATTCTTCTCCTGTATCTAACATCTGCCTCTGAACTTTTCCTCAAATCTTGAACAGTATCCTAGCCTCTCAGATTTTTGATCCTCATAGGAGAAATCATCCTGAGTCATCCTCAGTTTAAACTACTACAATTTTCATCGTTGAGAAAGATCCTCAGAAAAAATATCAAATGAACAATCAAGCTCTTTGACAAACAATTCTAGTTTTGCCAAATAGGTTGAACCTCTCTCTGTGAGAGTATCAATGAAACCTGTTGATGCATTTTCGAAGTTGAAATATTAAAAAAAAATCAATATTTTCTTAATTAGAAATTAAAAATTGTGGTCACAAATTGCTTAAATATTTTTTAGTTTAGAAATTTTGGCTGAAATACAGAGATAAATTAATTCACAGGTTTACAGAGCACATCACAAAATTATATTTAAAATAAAAAATTTACTATTGGCTAAGACGACATTCTTGTAATTTAGTACTACCCAGGATAGAAAGTTATGATGACTTACCATGAGAAGTCTGCTGCTAGTTTGTCCACCTTCTCAATGGTGCGCAAGGATAGTGGATAAACATTACACCAAATCCAGTTTCCTCAACTCATCTGCAACTTGTGACATTTTCCTTGGTTTTTCCAGTTTGGCTCCTTAAGTAGACGCTGAACAACTTGTCCAGCAGTAGGTAATTTTCCATTAGGAAAACTGTCAATGGATGGAAAACTATGGCCACTGAGACTTTTGTTGTCTGGCTTCTACATTTCATAAGTAACAAAATCTTGAAGACATTAAACTAGTGTTAATTGAATAGGTTATAAAAATTCTGAAAAATAAAGTAAATATAAAGTAGGTTGGACAAAAACAGCTACCAATTTTAATTTAACTAAAAAATTATGTTTACACATCAATGTACACTTTTCAAAATTTTTTTGTTCTCAGCATCAAAAAATCATAAGATGCACTTTTTAGATTGTGCTTCTAGCTATTATAGAGCCCCAAATAGGCAAAATAAAGGGCTTTTTTGAGTCGCATGTAGGCATGGCACATATAGAGTGGGGTTGCTGATGTGATATCACCAGCAACCACCAAAAACCACCACCAATGCTCATTTTTAGACATTTGACAACTATTTCACACCCCTGATTTTTTAAACTAAACAATCACTCCACCCTACTACTAATTATGAACATTTTCCAAGTATGCAATAATTAGAATGGAACCTTTCCAAGTGAAGGTATTTTTCACAAGTTTCCAACAACAGAAGTGTTATACAATACCTTTTGTCAATGAACAATAAATAAATTAAATACTTGAATCTGTTTGAAATTCCTCGCATTTGGATGTTTATTTCAAGTATCACTAACTTATATGAGGTGCTCCAGACCACAAGCTGCCAAGCACGAAAATTAAAAAAAGAAAAATTTGCAGTTAAAGTTTGTCAACTTGTAAAATGCCACAACTTTTGAACCAATAATGATATATAATTAATTTCAACTATACATATGGTCCACAATCTGCTCCCTGACTAACCCACATCATAGAGGAAGGGTGGGAGAATACAGTGGTATAAATAACTATTTTGGCCCCACTGGTACTTCGCAGGATGTGGTCTAGAGTGCCTCATATTTCCATGAATGTTTGCCCCCCTCCCCCCCTTTCCTAAAAGATCTATCAAATTATTTCAGGCAAACAACTTAAAATTTGTACTAAACCAATTTAATGAAAAGTTTATTGGCAGAAGGAAAAACTAATAGGTATACATGCCAAGAAATATTGCTCTTTTTTTATTTTTTTATAGCATAGTCCTTAGCACTGGACTACCTTTTAAAGTTGAATGGTAGAAAATTATTTAATTTTTTTCTGAATCATAACTGGTATCCAAGATTTATGGGACCAGATCTGTACTAGAATTGGAATTTATCTGGGATGTGAAAGTGGAATTGGGTAAGATTTCTCCTGACAAGTATAATCAAAGGGTCTCAACTCGAGTTAAAGTCAAATTAGAATCTATACCAAGAGGGGTTTAATGGCCCTGCTCAAATATACTCACCATTTCCATCCAAAAGTTATCTAGTTCTGTAGCTCTTTGGTGCTTACTAAGGCTTATAATCCACCTTCCTCCTTTGTTATTTCGTTTGTCTTCCCACATAGGCTTAATTCCATGCTTAAACAATGAATAATCACAGCCAGCTTTTAATTTCGAAGCCAATTCAATGTGATTGTATAAACTGAAAAATTAAGATTTTACTTCATATGTATTATTAAATACTTTTAGAAAAAAATCAACATGGGTGAGCCAACCAAATTTAAACAAGTGCACATGCGCACACGCAAGCAAATTATAGTGTGTGAAATTCATTAAGTAATGTTTACAGTGAATAAAAACAATCTATTAAATTTTTTTCCAAAACCATGAAGTGACAAATAAGTTTATCTTCACAGACAGACTCTCCTTTCTTGTCAACTACTGAACTTCATATTACTATTCATTTCCAAACACCATCCCCTCCCTTAGCCTCAAAATTCAGTCTCAGATTTACCCAGAGGGGCCTCATTATTAGGATATGGTCTTCCAAAAAATTGGATTAATCCCTATTCTTGCATTCATTTAATGGCTTCCTGACATTTAAGCCCTTCTCACAGGGCAGATCTATTTATTTCATATCCTTTTAGTAGATCCATAATCAGAGCTTCGTGCTATTTTCCATTTAGTTTTCAGTTGTTTCCGCAAAAACTTGATCACTACATCCTACACATGGTATTCTGTCCTCACCACCACTCTTAGAAATACTGGCACCAGACCTCCAGTTTAGATGCAGAAGTAAAATGCCATTAATATTCTTAAAATTTCATTCAGATACTATCAGACTTGGGCCCCAAATTAGACTAATCAGCAGCACCAAACTGCCAAAGGCAGCTACTCTTGGAAGGATCCAAACTGGAGTGATAGGACAGGAAACAGATACAAGTGTGGTTGGAGGAGCCCAATGAAGAAAAAAAAGTTTGATGAGATGAAGAGGATGAGGGGGGCCCAACATTCTGGATTTATTTCTCACCCATCTCCAAGGTGATCAGGAATGCTGTACAATCTGCTTTAAGTCATTCAAGACAGAAAAGTTGTAAGCTTGTTCACCAGGATGTTAGTGAAATAGGAAAGTCAAAAGGTGGTGAACATTGAAATCTCCTAAAATGGAGATTTTGGCAAAAGGAGAGTGCAATAGAATGTATTCCACTTTGGAAGCGAGGTAGTCAAAGAATTTTGGATAGTCAGTAGAATTAGGAGAATGGTAGGCAGCACAGATTTATTTAGTTTGAAATAGGCATGCAAGCTATAGCTAGAAGGTATAATAGAATTTAGAGGATCCTAGTTCAGTAATACAAGAAAAAGTTAGTCATTGCATACATTACCTTTTGAGTGAAATTGAGTATAGAGAAAGAGGGTACAGAATAGGGGTTGCTGTCAGTCATACAAAACACCAGAGTTTCAGTGAGGAAGAGAAGGTGAGGTTTAGGTGGGTGGGTGGGTGGTGGTGGTGGTGGTGTGGTGGTGGTGGTGAGCACATTAAAAATTTGAGGAAAGGCCATAAATGTTGCAGAAGTTCATGAAAAGTGAATCAGGCAGAGGCCCAGAACATCTCAAATGGGTGGTAGCAGATCCAGCCCTGCTGCCCAGGTTTGCATTCCTGGGATTGGCAGTAAGGGAGCCAGAAGTAGGGACATTTATGGTGTCCTCCCCATGGGACTCCAAGGCTCTCTAAGTCATCATTTTTTTTTTTTAATTTTGCAACAATTATGTAGTGCATAAGAAGCATGGAAGAGAAGCATGGAAGAGAAGCATGGAAGAGAAGCATGTGTTTGGGAGCATGCTGGACTGCTCACAGAGTAGATAAGAGACAAAAAGATGCCCGAGGATGAGAGAGGCTGGAGAAATGGGAGTTCCAGCACTCCCTCTCTTCTGTCTAATGTCACCCGGGCCAGTACTACTTCCCTGGTTGACTAGTGTCTACAATCTCCTGGTGTACTTTAGTACCTCATAAAACTATTTTCAATAAAAATAGGTGTATAAATTCTACACCAACAAGTTTAAAAAAAAAAAAAAAAACTGGTTGGCTCACAAAAACTACTAGATCTATAGGATATTTTATAAATCTCAAAACTTTTCAAGAAGCCAGTACTAAATAGTGATTTAGTTAAATTACTCTTAAATAAACAATAATAATTGCTAAATATAAATTTTAATTAAACTTTTAAACATACGCCCAGAAATCTTCAACAGTTTGAAATGAAGCTACAACCATCTGACTCTCTTCCCATGATCTGCTTGAATCTTGTTTGAAAAACCAGAGTGTCCACATATTTTGTAGGGGATGTTTTATTAGCTTTTCAGGTGGAACAACAACAGAAGTTTCTGATTCTTTGTTCTTCTCTGCTTCTTGTTCCTTTTTTTGAACCTGAAAATTTGAAGGTAAGGGACTACTAGCATAACAACAACAACGTTACTAGCAAAGCAGACTACAGTACTATAGTACCCATAGGTTTACGTGCTAAAATAATTTAACCAGACAACAAAAATAAAACCAGAGGCCTAATAGTTTCAGTAAAATAATCACCTTCAGATTAAATGTTATGAACACATGAAAGTGATAGAAGTTGAAGGCAAGATTTTTAGAATGAGAAATGGGTAACTGATTAATTTAGATGACAACTGATCTGAAGTCATATGGTTGAAAGAAATATAATGCATGATGTGTACGTTAATGTTGAAAATAAATTTACACCAAACAATAGGGAGATTCTAAACAGTTTGAAAATGAAATGCCACACCAATTTTTATAATAAAAATGGTTCAAATTTCACTCATTTTGTTTTTTAACTAGTAAAAACTTTTTCTAAAAACAAAACTGGAACAGTGTCTGAAGACACCCTTGTTGTATGGCATCACCCTATTTTATAGTAACAGAATTATTAGCATTTAACCAATTAAAGTTGCTTTGACTAAAGAAATTAAAATTTTGTAATGAAATGATTGCATAAAAATAGACACTTCATTTTCCTTGGAAGATGAACTCTACAACAGTTTAAAGATATTCAATAACCTAATCATTAGATTTATCTACTTGCCCACAGCTTTATGCTATTTAAAGAATCTTGAAATTCCTATAATTTGTAGCTATAATTTCTGTTAGATTTATACAATTATAACTTCCCTTCTGAATCCTAATAAAATAAACCTATTAATCACCAGTATTTTGCATCTAGCTCCACTACATTATAAAATCCATTGTATGTTTGCTATAAACATTAATTTTGGAACTATGGATCATCACTTAATATAGTCATTTCACCATACATTTCACTTACCTCCATATCTGCTGCCATAAAGAGATTTGAAGTGACGAAAGTCTGAGCCTCAATTAGCCTTTTTTTTAATTAAGCCTTCAAGCTTAGTGCTCACCAGCTAAAGCTGCTAAGCTAAGGCCCACAAAACTTTCCTTTGACAGTTAAGTTAACCTACACAAGGCAGAGTAACTTCAGCTCAAGTTAAAAATCCTTATTTGTAAGCTAGGGCTTATTTAAACTAACAGATTTAACGTTTTCTGAAAAAACTTGTTCTTTAAAAAATTAGATCTTGTGTGATTTTAATATCTGGAGAGCCTAAGTGGTCCTGAAGTTTAGTTAAAATGACAAGTTGATTTTCTTAAACTTAAGAGAAAAAAATAGTGTTTAAGCTGGTAAAAAAAAAAAATGAAGATACTGTTTTAGGCAAACATGGCCAAACAGGAGCTGCAAAATAAGATTTTGTAAATAAATATTAAACCAAATTGCACAGGGAATATTAAACTGATCTGTGGGTCTTGAATGCAATGCTGTTAATCAATTTAAGCTTTAGTTTATCAGTATCAACCTTCTGAAGAAACTGGGTAGCCTATCGCTTACCATATGTAGAAAACCTACCTGGCTAAAACTACTAAAACCTGCTAAGGATGGAGTTCAAAAAATTTTCATTTAAAATAATTTTAAAACCCCCAAACATTTCAGCAAGATCCTGCAAAAGTTAGAGAAACTACAATTTTACTTTACTGAACAAATCTTTTATAAACAGAAAAATAAACTCTTAGAATGTACAACTAAAATACCAATTTTATTCATGGGTTGAATCAGTTTCACATCTAGGTATTTAATCTATGGTTGGTGATCCTCTACTATAGAAAAACTATACACACCTATTATATAGTTTATCGCAGGCATAGGGTCATGATTATAGTCGCATAATTACACTGTAATCATAATCTAATCAACTATTTTGAAATGCCATCATCATAATCAAATCAATCAACATTAGAAAATGACAGTTATTCATTTGATTTTAGTCAAGTTCTGGTAACACTGCTCACCAGTCACCTATCAGTGCTCTGAGGGAGACTGTGCACACATATCACTGGTGCTGGAAAGCCAGTCTGCTAACAATGGGAAAATCATCTGTTTCAGAGCTCAATATCATGTACACTTAATGGCAGATGTTAATTATTTTTTCACCAAAATGTGGCTCTCTCTTCTTTCAGTATATGGTCAACTTTCTGTATATTAACTTTGTTTAGCCTTGCCTCCATCTTGAGTCAGCTGATCTTTTTGTCTCCAACCACTGGCCATAATTATGTTTCCAAATATCAATTTCAAATTAACTTTTAGGCAAATTTCTTTCCTTTTTTATAACTTAATTTGTCTGGTAGCCTATCATAATTAATTAAATGTACAACTGATTTCCATGATTTATAAACCAATTTCCACAAATTACAAAATTATAGTCTAATTGTTGGGCTGGGTTTTGCTAACAACTTAAGCAACAACTCAGGCAAAAGTCAAGAATCCAGACACAGCTCAGTCAAAATATTTATTGAAGTACTCCTCAATGGTTTTTTTCAGTAAATTATTGAGTATATATATTTAACAATCCTTGCCTACATTACACTTCATACTTTTATCACACTTTCTTGATCTGGCCAAGGTAACAGCCAAGCTGCCAAACCTTAGGCCCCCCAATAGGGCCACCCAGTTTCCTTTATGCTAAAATACTTTAACCAACAAGTACTATATATGTAGTATGTACCCAATATGAGCGGCAATTTTCCCAAATAATGCAGTCTGGGTCTGCCTAGCAACAAATTAAATAAGTTACCAAAGTCTGCATAGTGTAGCCAATACATGACTTGTTAATACATTGCCTTAACTTCAACTAATTCAAAATTACACTCAGCACATACTAAAACAAAGCTTTGCAATTGACAATACTTTCTAGTATTGAACAATTGTTTATTAGGTCTTCACTTTAAATCAGATTTATAATCCTTCAATAATTTGTGAAAAAAACTTGGAGCAAAGCAGCGTGTTTCCACTCCCACCTCCATAATATTGGCAAATTCATTACCCTACTTTACCGAGCCTAACAACTCCCTAAATCTACTATAGTCACCCTTTGAGAAGCAAGGGACTAGATGATCAGCATTGACCAGATCCCTAATTAATTCTATCTTAAAACATATGATCCAATGGTCACTATTTCCTAACAACTCTCCTCCTGCAAGTTCCCTAATAAGTTCATGATTACGGTATTGGAAAGAACCAGGTCTAAGATTGCTTGATCCCTAATTGGTTTGTCTACAAATTGTGTTGGGAAACTGTCATTATAGCAGTCAATGAAGTTACCTTCCCTATTATTTCCCTCTAAAAGGCTCAAGTGTATATGAGGCAGGCTGAAATATCTCATAATTAATGTTCTAGCACTACAACCTTTATTTATTTCTTGAAGCATACTGTGATCAACTTCCTGTGTTTGGTTTGGAGGTCTGTAAAATGCACCTATCCAAATATACCCTTTGCCTGAAGCACAGATATCAAGCCATAGTGATTCTACCCTATTGTCTAATTTAATACTATCATTCATAATGGTGCATTTGTGCCAAAAATGAAGGTCAGATTCAATTGAACCAGCATGAAATACACCAGAAAAACTTATTTTCATCCCTAATTTGGGTGAATGTGTTCTACTGAATCTTTACCTTAAGTTGTCCAAACCTGAGAACATTTTGAACATGCGTATCATATCTCCCCTCATACAATGTCTCAAAACTAAACATACTTAGTTCCTTTAATCTTACCCTGTGTTCCAATGTTCTTGGGTTAGGGATAAGCTTGATTGCCCAAAGTTGCACACCTTCCAGCATATCAATACCACATCTAAGATGAAGGGACCAGGCTTGGCTATTATGCAGCTAAGGGGCATTATGGCTTTATAAACATACACAATGGCATACATAAGGGTAAATCCAGGTTAAATAGACAGATAAACAACAGTCATGCCTTCAATTTGCATAAAACTTGGTCTGGGGGCATTTTTTAGTGAAAAAAAAAAAAAAAAAAAAAAAAAAAAATTTGAAGTTTTCTTGAAAATTAGTCAAATAGGTCAAAATTTAGGATCAGGTCAAATTTTGGCCAAATCATGACCTAACAATTTTTTAAATCCCTATATCTCAGCTTCTAATTGTCCTAGCTTAATAAACTTTATATAGATAGAAGCGGAATGAGCTCTAGTTTCCAAAAATGGTACTTTCATTTGGATAATTTAATAATAAAAACAATTTTGAAAAAAATTTCAGGATTTGACATTGCTTAAGGGATCAAGTTTAAAAAATTTTATTGAAGAAAAAATATTGCCTAAGCAAAGATCTACCATAATCAGCAATAAAAAGTTAGCTTATAGGCCATTATATAGCTTAAAACTTTTAATGCTGGCTTTCTTCATTTTTTAGTTTCTATTTTTCTATTTTCAGATTTTAATAACTATATATTGAAAGACACAGGTATACCTAAATATCTACCTAAATAACTTTAAAAAAATGCCAAAAAATAAGAAATTATAGTGATCCTTTTAAAAAACAAAAAATTTTCAATATTAAAAAAGTTATGGAGTTCTTCAAAAGGATCAGCTATTGTGTAGCAATTGCTACACCTTAATAAGAAGTCAACCTGGAATACTGGAATCTGTACCAGCACCAGCAGAAGAGGCTGTACCACTACAAGAACTGTGTCCTTTACCAGCAAATGATGAATCCTTTGAGTGCAGTAGTAGCTCGTCTACAAATATTTCTATAGCTCCACCTGTTGAGGAAATTTTTTTGGAAGATCCACAACATAAGGATATACTTAGCAATAAAATATTACCATATTTAGATTAGCCCCCCCATAAAAATAGGTAAATATCTTTAAATAACCATATATTTATTTATATAATTAATGAAATCTTAACATATATTTAATTTTATCTAATTAATAAACCAAGTCTCAGTTAGATAACATACATACATTACATATATAATTTAATAATTTTTTATTGACTATAATTTTATGTAATTCATTACAGCTAGATTAACATCAAAGCAAAAACCAAAAAAGGCCACTTCAAAATTTCAGGCAACATCAGGAAAGGTTTAGAAGTATAGAATCCACATATGGGACTTCTATCGAGAAAAATGCTGTTGCTGGCCCGTCCAAAGGGTCGTTGGGATGATTTAAAAATGTAAAAAGTTTATTATACATTAAAAATATGTAGCTATTGTTATTTATATATACAATACATAATGAAACAATAGATTTTTTGAGAAAATAAAATTTAATACTTAATTTACTAATAGATTTTTATTAATTTATTTTTTTTTTTAAATTTTAGGTATGAAAATGTCATGCAAGAGCTTACACACACATTTCTACAACTGATCGCAAGATTAAATTACAAATTATATCTTTATATCCATTTTCAATTGAAAAAACAGCAGAATTCTTTGAAACTTCTATGTATATGGTGAGAAAAAGTCAGTTTGCAAAAAGGATATGGTATCTACAGAAGCTAAGGCTAACAAAGACCATAAGATCAACTCTAAGGTTAGCCCGAGAGAAAGGAAAGAGGGTGCTACTGTAGTATGCAGTCTACCTACGATTGGTTAGGTTTAATCATGATATTTTCGTTAAAACTAACGAAAATATCATGACTAAACCTAACCAATCGTCAAGGGCAATTAACATTGGGATGTAAACAAGCAATTAACAAAAGATAAGAAACTATACTTCAAAGGTAGACCGCCAAATCGTAGGTAGACCGCATACTACAGTAGCACCAGAAAGAGTAGGGGGTTAAGAGAAGAGAATAGAATAAGGGGTTAAGTAAGGAGGAACCTATCACTCGTGGGTTAACATTCATTCAGAAAAAAAGAAAAAAAGACTCACCATCATCATCTGCCAGCCACTGCCAACAAGTCAGAAAAATAGTTGGAGAAAATAGGAGGGGGGTGAAAGATGAAAAGAAGTAAAACAAGAACGCTTACAAACCATGCAAACACAGTCTTAACTCACTGTCATACCATGCAAACTACAAACATGCAAAGTAAGGAGAGGATAAGAAAAAAAAAATAGGTAAAATTAAATAAAAAGTGGGTTAGTTTACGCTACAAACTATGTTCACATGTCTTTTTTTTTTATTGCTGGCATCACACGCTGGCATTAATCATCAAGAGACTCATCCACAACCACCAGAGCTCCTATTACTAATTGTTTTATTTTAAACAACGTTAATATTTTTAAAATGTCTGTCAAGACAGTTCTTAAACACATTAATGCTGGTAGAGTTCACGACGGGTACTGGAAGATTATTCCATTTATCAATTACTTTAAACGTAAAGAAGTTTTTAGCGATATTAGTAATGAAACATCTGCCACACAACTTAAATCTGTTATTACGAGTATTACTCCTACTCTGCTGATTGGCTAATGATAACACAACTACATACACATAGGATAAGATGGTTTGATTAGTGAATAATGGCACCAAACTTTAATAATTTTGAAAGTAAATATCTCAATAAATAGGAATTTCTACCAAAATTAGTATAGAATAAAGTATTCTTGTTTTGATAAATATTTATTATACAGCTCTAATAGAAAATTTTAAAAACTGGTTTTCAATATTTTTCAATATGCTGAATTAAAAAATGATACTCATTTCTATCGCAAATGATTTGTTAGAGAGTTATTGAAGCTTAAAGCTTTTAAAACTTTCTACCCTTTTTTACCTAGGGACCCCCAGTGAGAACAGTTTTTGGGTGAGGAGAATCATAAAAAAGAGTGATTTCCAAAGATTTTGAGTCAGATTAATACAAAACATCAAAAACCATAGGAAATACACAAATTTCACTCTAAATTGGCCGAACCTAAAACCTAAGCAAACAACCTAAATCAGTGGAAAGGCCATTTTTTTTTACCCTTTTCCATTAGAGAGTTTAAGCTTCAATAACTAACAAACCATTTGCAATAGAAATTAGTATTTTTTAATTCAACACATTGAAAACCAACTTAAAACTTTCTACCAGAGACTGGTGTAATAGTAAAGAAATACCCTTATTTTTTTCATTCTATCTCTGTATAAATATCTAGTTTGGTGGATATGTTCTACCAAATCTTAACCAATTATTGTTTTTTCTGCATTATTTGGTGATAGTTCTTGGTTTTTCTGCTACTTTTTTGTGCTTTGTGATGTGGTACTTGTGGAATTATGAAAAAAAACCAGTTTTAAGGTGTTTTGGATGGACAAGTAGTGACAATATCTACTACACAATATACAAAGCATGAAAAAACATGCAGAAAAAAAAATTATCACCGAACTCGGCGACGGCCCTTAGCCGCATAATTACCCCAGGCTTGAATGCAGTATTCAAAGCGAGGCCTAACATAAGAACTATATAATTTACAGACTTCCTTACGTTTGTGATTAACATTCTTAATAATACTAACATTTTATTTGCCGTATTTCTTGCTTATACGCACTGTTGAGGAAATTTTAGATCGCAGACCACATGTTGAGCCTTAGCCAGTCTCAATTTAGTTTTAAATTGATACTAATTAGTTTTGTAAAAATTGGTTATTGCCAATGTACAGGCAGTTTTTACATAGTGGAGCCACCTCGATGGGCCGAAGTGGCCCCTAGTGTGCCCACTATAAAAATTTCTTGTTCTTATGTTCTTAATTTATAAAAAACACATTATGGTTGACCTAAGACCCAAGGCCAAGCCTAGTTCAGTAATCACTAGATAAGCATAGTCTAAAATATTCCGCCTAACTTATTCAACAGATTAACATAGTCTTAGGCTTCGGCCTAGGAATACACAAAATTCAATTCAGAAAAATAGTCCTACGAATAAAATAAACTTTTCCTCAAATGCAAAACTGAAGATCTCCCAACTACTCTCACTTCCACGAAGACACCTCTGACCCTATAGTACATGCTCAATTGACAGAAAATGGGTTAATGGGATTGGAAGATTGGAGAAAATTTTTATTAATTACAGTGTTGCCATATCATTACTGATCAAGATTTTTCAGCCAGAGTGTATCTATTCTATCGGCATTTATTGCAGTTTTGATCGTGCTTTTGGCTCGGTTATAATTGTATTATCTAATATAAAATTTTATACTATAAATGTATATTTCATTTGTATTGTAAATGGATCATCAGGTTTAATAAATTATTGATTAATTTTTATTTTTTCTTAAGAACTGACTGGATTCTTGGAAGAAAGGATAATACAATTTGTGGTTAATATGAGTTTTATCGCACTCAGAATATCAAAAGCAAATATAATTATAAAATATTAAAGCATAATTTTCTCATCATTTTCATATAAGTCACTATGCTCGCAGATGCGTACTTAACAAATTATGTACATTTGAATATTATGACATTTTTGCTTTTTTTTCCCGCCCTTCCAATATTTTGATTGGTGACGTCATGAGAACATGATATATGAGCTAGATTTTTTAAGTTCTTAGGCCTTTTAAGTTGCTAGTCTACTTCTGTTAGGTTTTGATAGATGTTTGTGGCGATGACATGTGAACGGTGTGAATATTATTTTGAGGATTTAATATACTCTAGGCTAGGTTAGCCAGGGTTAGGCTAGGTTAGCCAGGGTTAGGCTAGGTTAGCCAGGGTTAGGTTAGGTAAGGTAAGGTTAGGTTAGGTTAATTAATACCAAAAATAATTAACCTAACCTAACCTTACCTTACCTAACCCTGGCTAACCTAACCTAACCCTGGCTAAACTAGCCTAACCCTGGCTAACCTAGCCTAACCCTGGCTAACCTAGCCTAGAGTATATTAAATCCTCAAAATAATATTCGCACCATTCACATGTCATCGCCACAAACATCTATCAAAACCTAACAGAAGTAGACTAGCAACTTAAAAGGCCTAAGAACTTAAAAAATCTAGCTCATATATCATGTTCTCATGACGTCACCAATCAAAATATTGGAAGGGCGGAAAAAAAAAATGCAAAAATGTCATAATATTCAAATGTACATAATTTGTTAAGTACGCATCTGCGAGCATAGTGACTTATATGAAAATGATGAGAAAATTATGCTTTAATATTTTATAATTATATTTGCTTTTGATATTCTGAGTGCGATAAAACTCATATTAACCCAATTTGTTAATGTTCAACGTTTTAAATATGGAATACAGACATAAAGAATAGAGGCAAAAAGTTTAGGCCAACTGTCACAATATTTGTCCTAGATTGACGTTATCTCTGAGCTGAAGGGTGGAACCAAACAAACATTTTATTTCAGTCAACAGGTATAAACATTATACAAGTGGTTCATAGAAGGGTAAACAATAGTTGTCTGGAGCAATGAATATGCAGGCCAATGGAACACTATGAATAATGAACATACAGCTGCCTACGCCAATGCTTCCAAATTTGAGATCTATAAGATATATCGGATATCAGTCCACTAAACATGGCTTCTATTAACTTACTGACTGACTCACCAAACCTAGTGGTAAATCTAAATACGAAATTGCGTATGACACTCGCCAGGGCTTAAAGTGGGTATCTGGAGAACTTGGCCGCTGGGAGAAGTCGGCCTCAGAGAACTCGTCCGCCGGGAGAAGTCGGCCTTCCTCTGATGAGAGAACTCGGCCACCAGGATAACCCTGCCTTACTCATCATAGAACATAAAAGGGTAACTCAATAATGCTCATTATACACAATATTTACGAGCATATTTACATGGCATAACTGACTGGGTTTATTAGTCTCGTTCTGTATCTGGTGCTGTATCTGGTCTTCAGAAGACTGCTTGTTGTCAGCTCCGTAATCTCTCCAGTATTGGAATAGCTTCTCCTGCATCTTGATGGTCTGTTTTCTTTGATAACGGCACAGTTTCTTTTCGTCTATCAGCTGACGCTGGATGGGGACGATTGTTGCTTCCCTGTGCAGGAGCTGGATGAGGAGGTAGAACTGGAGGTTGCCCGGTTGTACCTTGGTGTTTAACCTGTTATACCACCCTTCACAATCATTGTTCGTGCGGGTGGCTTTCTTGTAGACACACCACTGATGGGGAGCCCACAGATGACCAGTCAGCTAGGTGTCCCTGATGTACTGGATCAGGGGTTGCAATTGGTTATTTATCAGGGGTTGTAGTTGGTCACTGCTCCAGCTGGCTGCAATTTGGTTAAACGAAAGTATGATGTGTTCCTTTGGGATGTAAGGCAAGGCAAACAGGACCTTCATGTAGTTGTGGACGGCACCATCTAATCTGTAGTCCACAGAGAGACCCAATTCCTGGACTTTCTTCTATAATGCATCTCCCCAGTGAAAGCTGCACCCTCGGATGGAGACGTCAGGGAAAACTTTTCGGCCGGCCTTCCATAGGGCAGACTCGAAATCCACTACCATATTGGTGATAGTCATCTCAGGGACCCGATTCTGTAATGCCTCCTGGATGGCCTTGTAATCTTGGCTGCATCGCCGGGACATGAGTGCAAAAGCAAGTGGCACCTGCTTAATGTTGTCTCCGTTGTCGTCTCCCAAGAAGGCGTAGAAACTGAACAGCTGCTGAAAGGGTAGGTTTCCTACCTTAAATGTAGCATCACAGTATATCACGTTGGTCTCCTGCAGGATGTTGAGCTGGTCTCGGCTGGCAAACAGCAGATGGCAAGTAGTATCATCTTGTTTTATTTTATTTGTTTGGGTTCAGAATCCCAGCTGAGCCTTAAACGGCCAAGCTCTGAGGAGCTAATTCAACCTGCAACCCAAGTTAAGCTAGACTAAACAAACTTACGGATTTGGAGGTCCTATTAGGTCCTACCTCAGGGTTGATGACTCGATGTGGGCCTACCTTAGGCCTCAGTTGCATAAAATTCTTTCATCCCCAATCATTACCACTTCTCTCACCTTGATACAATTTGCATTGGAGCCCTTTACATTGCCTGATGGATAATAATTGGGTTCTGGCAAGTATTCCATCTGCCACCTCTCCCATAACTGATTTTGTAGCTCTTCAAAGTACTTGAACCTTCTGGTTAACTCTTCTTGACTGCTCTGGATAGGCTGTAAGTCTTCTAGCAAACTGGGGCTTGATGTTGATCGTTTACCACAAAGAAAATGATTTGGTGTCAAGGGCTCTGCATCCTGCATACTCTTATAAACAAAGGTGATAGGCCTACTGTTCACCATTACTTCTACTTCACACAAAACAGTGCATAATTCTTCTTTGCTCAAATGAGCATCAGCCAAAAGTTTCTTTAATGAACACTTTACACTTCTCACTGGCCTTTCCCAAAATCCTCCTCACCATGGTGCTCTCTCAACAATAAACTCCCACTGTACCCCATGGTGTGAAAAGTAGGATTGGAATCCCTCCTCTTTTAGCAACGACGAAACTTCTTGGAGTTCCTTTGCAGCCCTTTTGAAGGTTTTTGCATTATCCGATATGCTTTTATTTGGGAAACCACTTCTGTTCACAAACATTTTAAAGGCTACGGGTAAACCCCATCGAGCGAAACACGAACGGAGTAAGCGAATAGTAACACCCGAAGTCGTGGAAGTGGTTGGAAAAATTTCCGGTAAATGTACAGTATTACACCCGTCTCCCTTTCGAATTGAAATTTGTTTTTCCTATGGTTTTTGATGTGTTTTGAACGAATCTGACCTTCAAAATCGTCGGAAATGACTCGTTTTTGAGATACCCCCCCCCCCAGCCGGCAATGTGGGGGAAATCACAGAAAACGAGTCATTTCCGACGGTTTTGAAGGTCAGATTCGTTCAAAACACATCAAAAACCATAGGAAAAACAAATTTCACCTTCAAAATTGACCTAACCTAACCTAACCTATCCTAACAACCTAACCTAACCTATCCTAACTTAACTAAACCTAACCTATCCTAACCTAAAAGAAAAACAGGAATTACCTTTAAAATCTAAGACAGAATAATCACAGTACCGTCTTTTCTTCGTTTTAAGCACAACGTAACTTTTTCTACAACGCCACAGTTTCTGGTCTTGACGATATGTGCACTCCATTTTACGATGTGGACACTTCACTACTGTCGGTAGAACACTGTGAGCACGCAGAAACTCAACACTTTTTTCTAAATTTTCATAGAAAGCGACAATACAGCGGTAATAATCGAATGAACACATGTCACACGAAGCCATTCCGGTAGCAAACTAATTCAAATTCGAAATGGATGGAGCGCTCTGATTGGGCAGACATGTGACGGCAACACAAACGAACACACAAACGAAGGTACGAACACACAAACGACCGTACAAACACACACTAGATACACACCAAAAAAATGTTTATATCTCGAAAACGAAGCATTTGCGACGGAAACGCTATAGAAGGAAAGTGTCTTAGAATTAAAAATCTACTTAATGAATATATAATAATTGCTAGACGTTAGACGGGTGTAATAGTAGAATAATACCAAATTTCCACCCACTTAGAGTAGGCGTCCACAATGACTAGGAAATAGCTAAGGGCCTATTATTTATAGGACCTGCATGGATCCTATGCCAAGGTATAGTAAGCCATTCCCACGGATGAAGTGGACTTTTCTTTGGGAGATCTCTGTTCTCTAGGTAGTTTTGACAGGAATGAACCAATGATTCGAGTTCTCCATCTAAACCGGGCCACCAGAAATAAGCTCTTGCAGCTCTTTCATTTTTGTTGCACCCATGTGTTCAGCGTGAAGTTCCTTCACTAATTTCAACCTGCCTTCATTCGGAATTATCACTCTGTGGCTCCATAAGAGACAGCCATTTTAATTGAGATTCCAGACTGACGTTGATAAAAAGGCTGTAATTCACTCTCAACCTTAGTAGGCCAACCAACTGAGCAGTAATGGATGACCCTAGACAGAATAGGGTCTGATTTTGTCCACTGCTCTATCTGTACTGCAGTTACTGGAGTGGATTCCAAAAACTCCACCAAGTGAACCCATTCATTTGTTATATTTTTTTTTAAATTTTATTGGGTTCAGAATCCCAACTGAGCCCTGAACTGCCAAGCTCTGAAGGGCCACACAGCCCAAGTTAAGCTAGACTAAAACTTACGGACTTGGCGGTCCTATTAGGTCCTACCTCAGGGTTCCTGACTCAATGTGGGCCTACCTTAGGCCCAGGGGTGTGCTTCCAATTTCTTAACAACTGGTTCTGATACAAATAGGAGTGTAAATCGGCGAGCGCCAATGGCTCGAGTCATTAAGCTAGGGGGTCTGGGGTGTGCGGCACCTCTCGCAGCGGAGTCTGGGGTGAGCGGTAGCTCCCGCAGCGGGGTCCGGGGCGGAGCTCCGGAAGCCAACGCATTTTAGCTATTCCAAACAGTATTTTGTAACATTTTGGCAGAAATTATTTGACATATTCTTTATACTCACTAATGCCATAATCAGGGCCGTTTCCTGGCATAAGCAGACTAAGCGGCCGCTTAAGGCCCCGCTGCTACTAGGGGGCCCCTAGACAGGCTCCAGTCATATCATAGCTCAGTGGGCAAGAATAGGAATATAGCTGAAGTTATTATTAATATTACTAGTACAGTTCCCGCCGCTTCGCTGACGGTTAGACAGGCTAAACTACAAAAAAAGAACCCAGCCGTGAAAATTTTGAGCTTCACATTGTGTCAACATTTCTGAATCTGGTATCTCCCAAAACCTCCTCACCCCCATTCATACAACTTGGGGGCTAACCCCTCCCCATTACCCCACCCATCCCCCATTACCCCCACCCCCACCCTTCCCCCATTGCTAAACTACAGAAAATAACACAGTCATGAAAATCTTGAGCTTCACATTGCCGCCCGTAATACAATTTCTGAATTTTTTTCTCACAATTTTTTCTCACAATTTCTGAAAGTGTGACGGACAGACGGGCAGACAGACGGACAGCTCTCTTATTATAATATAGATTGTTATTATGATTATTATCCTTATTATTATTATTATTATTATTGTCGTATTAATTAAAGTTTTTGTATGAGACAAATGTGATAAAACGGAGACAAACGAGACGTTTTGGTCGTTATGTGTAAATAACTATTGTGAGATCTTATTTCTATATTATTTAACTTTATTCTTACTATATGCTTATACTTTCCTAAATGCTTAATTTTTCTAGTATTGTAAAACATTATTATTATTATTATTATTATTATCATGATTATTATCAGGTCATCCCATAAGTAATGTCATTTTTTAGATTGGAATTTGAAGGACAAAAAAAAAACTGAAACTTTTTAATTTAGTATATATTTTCCATTGGAATCAATGACGCTCTGCCAACGTCCTACAAGCTTTTCAATGCCATGTTTATAAAATTCAGGCGGTTTTGAGGCAAAAAACGTACAAAGACTGGTGTGCAGGTCATCTAAAGAAGTATACTGTTTCTCATAAAGATAGTTTTGCAGACTCCTGAAAAGATGATAATCTGAAGGCGCAAGGTCTGGAGAATATGGAGGATGTGGAAGTTTTTCCCACCCAAGCTTCTCAATTTTTGCAGAAGTGATCCGAGCGGTATGAGGACGTGCGTTCTCGTGGTGGAACACGATTCCTTTCCGATTAACCAAAGAAGGTCTCTTTTCTTTTAGTGCAGTGTTCAATCGATCCAGTTGTTGACAGTAGACTTGAGCGGTGATTGTTTGGTTGTGTGGTAAGGTTTCAAAGTGTATTACACCACCTTTATCCCACCAAACACTAAGCAACACCTTCCGAGGGTGAAGATTTGGTTTTGGCTGTGGTGTCGCTGGTTCTCCGGCACAAACCCACTGTCGACGGCGCTTAACATTCTTGTACAGTATCCACTTTTCATCACCAGTCACTAAACGGTGCAAAAACGGATCTTGGAGTTCACGGGAATGAAGAGCTGTGCTAATGTTTACCCGCACCCTCAGATTGTCGACCGACAATTCATGTGGCACCCATTTTTCTAACTTAGGCACTTTCTCGAGTTGTTGCAAATGTCGGTGGATGGTGGACGGGGATGAATTGAGTTTCTGGGCCAATTCTTCGACAGTTGTTGAACAGTCTTCTTCAAGTGCGGCTAACAGCAGGTCATCATCAAACTCAGCAGGGCGTCCAGAGCGTGCTGCATCTGTCAAACAGCAGTCACCATTCCTAAACTTTTGAAACCATCTTTGACATTTCCCCACATGCAGAATATCGTTTCCATAAACGTCCTGAATGTTTCGCGTTGCTTCAGTAGCACTATTCCCTTTTTAGAACTCGTAAAGCATTATATGCCTGATATGCTCTTCTGATACCGCCATGCAGTGGCGTCTCGTGACTTAAAACAGTTGTGTGCTACAACAAAAAATTTTTGATAGGTATATATATATAAACAACTGATAAATTATAAAATGGAACTAATTCATCGTGAATTATAGTAAATGTTCTGCGCAACTAACGGTAGATAGATAGATAAGTACTTACTTATTTACAAAAAATGAAATTCATGCGACGCTCTTTCTTACTGCAGAACTTGTCAATCACCTTTGACCTTCCGGGTTGAAAAATCCCCAAAATCTTTCAGTACGCACGCCATTGATTACATAACGAAATACCATTACCAACTGTGAATGTTCAGAAATGTCTGTAGTTTCATCTGCCATTAAAGCGACAAAATCAGCCTCTTTCATTTCTTCGATTATCTTTTCACGGCAAACTTCCGACATACAATCTAGCAGTTCATTCTGGATGGTTTTAGAAGTTCTCTTGAAAACATGATTCGATTCTATGTGTTCTTTTACCGCACTATCTAAACTACTAACAAAATCAACGAGTCCCAAGAAAATACCCGGATTTTCAGATGTTTCACTCTCATCATGTCCTCTCAAGGCAAGTTCAAAGGCACCGCAAAACTTAATGCAGTCAATTACCTTTGATAATATATATCTGTTCTTTTCTACTTCTTGATTGTGTTTTTTGATGGCGTCATGGTAGGCCCGACTTAACTGTGTTGCAATATTCACACTACCGAGAACACTAAGATCCAACACATTGTTTATATGATTCTTGTTTTCATTATGCTTTCTAATCAGTGCTTTAAGATGGCCAAGATCTTTCACTCCCGTGTTACTGAATGAATCACTGTTACCAAAAAGAAGGCATGGAAAGCAGAAAAGAGCATCCCGAACCTCACAACCACAAATCCAACTATAATCATCATAAATCTTTTTGTGAAATTGTCTTAAATATTCTCGATTGTTGCTTCCCTTGGCTTTCTGACTTAAATTTAAATCGGGAGTTGGCCTACCTACTGTTTTATTTGAGCTTTTTCATTTAATGTTCTAGATGAAAAAGGTACTTTTAATAAATTGTCCACTGAATTCATATTTGTATAAAAATTAATAATTTATATACAACACTTGAGTAAACAAAAACACATACATACGCATAAAAAGTTTAAAAATCAAACGCAATCGATCGAGCGTCAATCACATTGACAAGTGCTGCAGCGACTGGTAGCACATTCACGCCTAATCCGAAACTGGACCGAAAGACACGTTTGCGCATGCGCTTTGTCTGATTTGACTCGATTTGGGTGCTATACTGATGACAGCACATAAGTACAAAAATAGAAATGCAGAGAATGCGCAGTTAATTCGTTTTTTCGTAAATCGGAAAACAATTTAGATCAAATTGGAAATTACAGAAGATATTATAAGTAATTTTATCGATTTATTATTTAGCTATTTACGTATTTTAAAAACTGATGTGCTGTAGCACGTAAGCACATAATGAGCGGCCGCCATTGCCGCCATGTTTATGAGGGGTCCACATAAAGCAAAACACACGTCTTCACTGGTCAAGGTCTGTAAAGTATGTAGCGAAACACGATAGATCTCCTCTTAGATATAATCTTCGGAAAATTTATGCTTAAACAGAGTAGGACTAGTTTAAACTTAATTTATCGTAAAAAACGACATTATTTATGGGATGACCTGATATTATTTAGCAGATTAGTTGTGGTTAACTAGATGTGACTTCGTGCATCTTGGAAAATGAAACGACATTATCCATCAGGAGCTGAAAAACGGGAAAAGAAGAAAATAGAGGAGGAGAAGCTTTCCAGTAGCACAGGTGAGATGTGCCACTTGTATATTCTTATGATTACAGTTCAGGCAACTAGGTTAGGTAGACCATCAAGCTAGGCAAGTGCTCAGGAATCGTGTAAAGTAAGCTAGTCTCTGTAATATTTATAATATTTCGAAATGTGAAATTTAATGGATCACATTACCTCAAATTCTGTCCACACAGATCAATTATAACACTGGGGAACAAATTTCAACTTTTTGTCTATTGAATTAGATTTGACAGTTACTTCTAGGTAATTTGGGTGCGCTGAGCACGAATTTTTACTCGGTTTTGCTCTATCAGGTCCTGATTTTGCTCAACACCCCTCCTCTTTCGTCGTATTCATAAAAAGGTTTTTTTCTCAATACTCGCTAAGTCTTTTTGCAGTTACACATTATGCAACTAGGTTTTTATCTAGGTATTTGTACCTATTGTTATGGTATTGTTGTATTATGTATATTTTTATATGTAACACCCTAAAAATATTTTTAATTTTGTCATTTTTAACTCATTTTAATATTAGTAAATTAAGCTAAAAATATCATAGAATTCTAAAATTTTCTCGAGCGTTCCTGTTCTCTGTAGAGTATTCTAGAGGGACAACTAAAATATATAAAAGCGACTCGTTTCCAGAGTTAATCAGTCAATTCAATCAGTCAGTCAGTCAGTCAGTCAGTTTGGGCATTAACATAATTTTGAATTGGCATATGATTTAGTGAGTAATTTTGTCATCGTGATTTAATATAGTTGATTTAATTAGACGTAATTTATATTGTACCTACTCATCCGTGTTTCTAGTTTAATTTCATAGATTGTAAGTACCTATTTAAACTAATTTTTGTGTTTATATTTCAGATTTTCTTAAATTTATATGAATTAAGGGCTTTAAATACCTTTACAAATTGGCAGAACAATCAAGCAATATGTCATCAAGCACTAGAAAGTTCAAATGCAAAAACAACCCTGATTCCTTCTGTTATATATGTGGAAATTTTACACTTCCACATCAACGAGCAAATATAACTGACTTCGTAAAAAGAGCTTACTTAGCTTATTTTGGCATAAAACTGGGGGACCAAGATAAATCGTGGGCTCCACATAAAGCCTGCACTATATGCATTGAAAGACTGCGACATTGGACGAAGGGTTCGGATTCAAAAATACCTTTTGGAGTTCCGATGGTAAGTTTATGATTTCATAAAACTACGTAATTTAATCACTAGTATACTGTAACTTACCTAAATGTAATTGTAACTTAGGTACATAAACAAAAATTTACAGAAAATGTTTATAAGAATCTCAAATATTGCATAAGGTTGAAACACATAGAAATGTTAAATGTTTGGGTGATAACTTTTGATAAAATTCATAAAAACAAGTCTCTCGTCGCTTTTGTTAACGCTTTACAATTTTTTTTCCATATCAGGTGTGGCGAGAGCCTACTAACCACGAGACCGATTGCTACCTTTGCTTTGTCAAGACTTCGCGCTTCACTAAGAAAAATAAACATTGTATCGAGTACCCAAATTTCGACACCGCGATACGACCTGTGCTACATTCAAATGAGATCCCCATTCCAAAATTTAAGGGTCTGCCAACTCAAGAATTAGTTGAAGATGTTCCTGAAAATATTGTTATGCACTTTGAGGAGTCAGACATCGATTTTGACCCCAGCGTATTTGAAAGTCAAAACGATCCGCAAAAGTTTAACCAGGCCGAGTTGAATGATCTTGTAAGGGATCTAAATTTGCCAAAAAAGGCTGCGGAAATTTTAGCTTCAAGACTTAAAGAGAAAAACTTGCTTACTTCAAACACATACATTTCATTTTACAGAAAAAGAGAAGAAGAACTTGTTAAATATTTTAGAACAGAGGATAGTTTAGTATATTGCTGCGACATAGTTGGTTTGTTAAAGAAGATGGGGGTTGAGTCTTACGATGCAAATGATTGGCGCTTGTTTTTAGACAGTTCGAAAAGAAGTCTTAAGTGTGTGTTGTTGCATAATGGCAATCTATACGGCTCGATACCGATTGGGCACTCAACAAAATTAAAAGAAAAGTATGAACATATTGAAAAGGTTTTAAATCTTATCAAATATAGGGAGCACGAGTGGATCATATGTGTTGACTTAAAAATGGTTAATTTTCTGCTAGGACAACAAGGAGGGTATACTAAATATCCCTGCTTCCTTTGCTTATGGGACAGCAGAGCCAAGGAAGAACATTATTTCAAACAAATCTGGCCAGCACGAACATCACTTACTGTCGGAGAAAAAAACGTAATTAATCCACCTTTAGTGAGCAGAGATAAAATCATATTTCCTCCTCTGCATATAAAACTAGGCCTCATTAAACAATATGTAAAAGCTTTAGATACGAACGGCGAGTGTTTCAAATACATAACTTCAAAATTTCCAAGTTTAAGTTATGAAAAAATCAAGGCGGGAATTTTCGACGGTCCACAAATAAGAACAATGATTAAAGACAGCAATTTTCCTAATGTCATGAATGAACGCGAAAAAAATGGCTGGTTCTCATTCGTGGACTTGATAGAAAACTTTTTAGGCAATTATAGGGCAGATAACTACGAAGAAATCGTAAAAAAACTTTTAAGGGACTACAAAGAGTTAGGTTGCAATATGAGCATAAAAATGCATTTTTTGAATAGCCATCTTCACCAGTTTCCAAGTAATTTAGGTGATGTAAGTGACGAACAAGGGGAGAGATTCCACCAAGATATAAAAATTATGGAGGAACGGTACCAAGGCCGCTGGGATTCCCACTTCCCACGTGATGGCTGATTACTGCTGGTGCTTGAAAAGAGACCTGCCATCAACAAGAAAATACGCTAGAAAGTCTTACAAAAAAAATTTTTGCCACAGTGAAAGCTTCATATCTGTTTGTTTTTTTATTTTAAGTCATTTCTATCGTTATAATGTAATTTTACTGTAGTTTGAACTGCTTGTATTCATGAAACTTGAAAAAAAATTTAACACATGACTTAATTTTTTAGTCCTAATTTGAAAAATCTGGAAAATGGCACATAGGCTGTCGACAAGAATCAGGACCTGATAGAGCCAAACCGAGTTGAAATTCGTATTCAGCGCACCCAAATTACATAGAATCAAGTGTCAGATATCATTCAATAAAATACGTGTTGCCCAGTGAATTATCAAACAAGATAAGAAAGTGTGGAAAATTTGGGAGTACCGAAATGGAAGACCCACCTAATCTTGGATAAGCCATATTGACATTCAAAAATAATAACAATAAAAGTAAATCAGAAGGAGAACTTGAACTCTTGCTGAGAAAAATTAAAAAGACACCAACGAAGAAACAAATATGGGATGAAAAGAAAAAAAGATCCCATAGCTAGAAATGGCAACATGGTTTTGGGAAGAAGAAAAAGATCGGGATAAGCATAATAAGCATAATAACAGGAGGGACGCGGAGGGGCTAGAGACGAAAGAAGCCGGAATAAAAAAGTTTATTATTGGTGTCAAGAAATAAAACTTATATGAAATTTTAAGGTAAGAAGTTCATAAATTTCCCTTCGCTTATTAAATTTAGGTTAAATAAGCTGACATTTCAGCTGTAATTGTTTAACAAAAGAGTATGGAAGTCCTGTTTATGGACAAATAGCTAGGCTGGTTCATCTTTAGCCTAGGTCTTCCATCTCCAACGTAGCCTAGGTTGTGTTTAGGCTACTCTGGTTGGAGCAGGACCTATTTTTTCCATATCTATAATGGTGGCCCGTATAGGAAGGGTTATTTGCTGTGAAAACCTTAACCTTGAATAAAATAACAAAACAATTAAAACAAACAAACAAAAAAATTACGCCTTATCAAACATTTTGACATCTGAACAGAATTTATTCCATGTTTGGCTTTTTCAAATATTTACTACATATAAATAATAATAAATTACGAAGCCCTAACTAAAAATAAAAATAAGAAATAATTCAAATACTTCAAAACTTATCATTTGGCCATAAATGTGGTAAAATTCTAGAATAAAGGTAATCCGAAGCCTAGCCTATTTAACCAAAATAAAGCTTAAGTAGTGTATACATAATATAAAATAAAGCTTATTTATAGAGTTGAAAGGGTTTTAGGATTTTGGGGACTTATTTTTGGAAAAACAAAATAAACAAAATATGGCTGAATGTGAAGCAATTGAGGCAAAGATTAAATCATTAAAAAGGAAGAGATCAGCAAGGAAGGGAGTCATTACCAGGCTTTTAACTAGCTTTAATAGCAAAGAAAATCCAAATAAAAGGGATTATGATACTATTTTGGGTGGTTTAAATAGAATTAAACAGGAAATAATAATTATAGACGAGGAAATTGTTACAGAAACTGATGGATTAAATGTTGGTGAAGAGACATATACAGCACTTTTGTGTGAACAAGAACAGAATATTTTTGAAATAGATTCTCACATAAACAAATTATATGCTGCTTTAGATAATCTACCAAATAATTTAGAAGCTACAAATCAAAGTTTGATTGAGACCTTCAGAAATGCATCCATTTCTAATGATGACAATAAACAACTAAAAGCCAAGTTACCAACATTACAAGTACCAATATTTGAGGGTGATCGAACAAAATTTCAGTCTTTTCTGGAAAAATTTGATAGTTTAATTGGCAACAAAGATTATATATCTGATGTTGACAAATTCAGTTATCTGCTTAATTATTTAAAGGGCCCAGCCCTAAAACTGGTTGATGCCTTACCAGCAATAGGCAGCTCGTATAGAATAGCTCTCAAATTACTAGAAAGAAATTTCCTAAATAAAAAAGAAATAGTAAATGATTTAGCAATAAAATTAAAAAATATAAAACCAACCAAGGATAACCATCAGGATCTGTACAATTTCTATTGTGAAATTGAATGCATGTTAGGTTATCTACAAAATAATGACATAGATCTAGGGAAATCAGCATGGTTTATCCAAGCCATAATATTTGATTGTTTACTTACCCAAATTAGGGATATTTTCCAAAGAATAACGGGAAATACATACCCTACCCTTGGTGAAATAAGGAATGAATTTCCAAATGTTTTGTCAATGTACAAATCTTCAAAGATTAATTCACAAACAAAGATTGATTCACAAATAAACCAAACAAAGAAAATTCAAACAAAACCAAAGCCACAACAACAGCAAAAAGACAAATTAGAACAAAAAGTGATAGGTCTAACTCCTACACTACAAAATTTTAATGTTACAACAGAATTTGTACGTAAGTGTAAATTTTGTTCGGTTGATGATCACAATAGCACACGATGTACTAAATATGTAGACTTAGAATCCCGGATAAACAGGTGTTCTCAGTTAAACCTTTGTACTAAATGCACAGCTGCAGGACATACTAACAAAGACTGCAAAACAAAAATAAGATTCAAATGTGTTAATTGTGAAAGTTTAAATCATGTCTCTTGTCTTTGTGATTCATTTAAAAATTCAAATAAACAAAACACAAAGAAAAATGAAAAAACATTTAATGGACATGTATCAATAAATAATGTCAATAAAAATTCTAGAGTACTCCTACCTACAATAACTTTAGATTTAAAAAAAAAAAAAGGTGGGACAACTATAAGATGTCTAATGGATTCTTGTTCCCAACAAACATTTGTAGATCAATCATTAGTTAATCAATTAGGCCTACAAACTCATAAAAATGAACAAGAATTGTGTATAACATCATTTGTCAAAGAAAACGAACAGAAAGAAAAATATAGTACAATTAATTTAAATCTGGATATACCCACAGAGAATAAAACAACAAACAGAGAAGCAGTAGTCATTGAACAAGTTGGTCAACAAAAATTTAAAATACCAAATTTAAAACAAGTAATACAACAACTTAAAAAGCAATATAAAATTGCAGATAGAAATTTAAATGATGATACAATAGATAATGTTCAAATGTTAATTGGAGCTGATTATATTCACTTAATTCAGAAGGGCATAGTCAGAATAGGAGATGGAATAGCTCTAGATACTCACTCGGGTATAGCTCCACTGGGACACATAGATAAATATAAAATAACAATGAAAAATAAAAATATATGACTAACAAACTCACCCTATTATGGCAAGGTCTTACACAACTCAAATAATGACATAAATACTGAAATATTAAATAAATCAT
Source organism: Bathynomus jamesi (assembly GCA_023014485.1). NCBI lineage: Eukaryota > Metazoa > Arthropoda > Malacostraca > Isopoda > Cirolanidae > Bathynomus > Bathynomus jamesi. The sequence goes on along the minus strand of JAJOZX010002334.1, from coordinate 260,478 downwards.
TAACAACTGAAGAATTAGATAAAGGTGCACAACAGCTCTGGCTATTAGAGTCAGTGGGGGTGCAAGATGGTGATCATGCAGATGAAAATCAATTAATGGTTGAAAATTTTGAAAATACTATCATGTATGAAAATGGCCATTATTCAATTGAACTACCTTGGAAGATCAATAGTCCAAAATTAAGTGATAATCTAAAGGTAGCTAAAGGTCATCTCTATAATTTGATGAAAAGATTAAAAAAATGACAACAGAATTAAAATGTATGATGATGTTTTCAAGGACCAGTTAGAAAAAGGCTTCATTGAGGAAGTTAAAGATCACCCCTTTAAAAAAGACAACTGCCATTATCTTACTCACACAGGAGTCTATAGAAAGGATGCACCCACAACAAAACTTAGAGTTGTGTATAACTGTAGTCTTAAAGATGGCAATAAGCATAGCTTGAATGACTGTCTCATAGAGGGGCCTAATCTTATTTCAGACCTTGTAAAAATCCTTCTAAGATTTAGATTAGATGACTATGCAGTTCAAAGTGATATAAGCAAAGCTTTTTGAGAATTCATCTGAAAAATGACTATGACAAAGATCAACTAAGATTCTTGTGGTTTAATGATCCATATGACTTAAATAAAGGATTTAAAACATTTAAATTTAATGTGGTTTTGTTTGGAGCAAATGCAAGTCCTAGTTTACTAGCTTTAACCATCAAACATCACTTAAAATTGTATGATGAAAATGATTTAACTGTTCAGTTCTTGAAAGATCACTTCTATGTAGATAACCTTGTAGGATCAATCAAAACAGAGTCAGAATTAAATGAAGTTTACATAAAAGCAGATAAAATAATGAAAGAAGGTAATTTTGAATTAAGAGAGTGGATCACAAATAATGAGAGACTAAATAAAAATATAAAATCAGAAGACAAAGGATTGACAGAACCAACAAACAGGGTGAAAACATTAGGTATGATCTGGGATTTGAACTCAGATTCTAAAGTTCATGACTCACTCTGCACAAAAGGCTACACCTTAGATACAACAGCTAACACAAAAAGAAAGATCTTATCCGAAAGTTCAAAAATATTTGATCCTATGGGTTTACTCCTTCCTTCTACTATCAGATCCAAGGTTCTTTTACAAGAATTTTGGAAACAGAAAATGGGGATGTGACCAATTCTTTATTAGATGTGAATTCAGACTACTTGGATGATTGCTGTGCAACTGATGTTGAAAATCAGAATTTATTTTATTCTCACCATGGTCAGGACAACCATGTTGGTCCCGATGGCCATGACTTGTACGATGATTTAGACACTGCTCCTCAAATTGTTAGTAATTTTAGTTACTCGGACATTGATTCAACAGACCTTGTTTTTGATTTAGATCAGTGGTTCCCAAACCCATGGTCGCGACCCAAGTGAGGGTCGCGGGACGGAAATTCTCAACGACTGATTCAATCAAACTGTATGAATATAAACACAACGTATCAAAATGATTGGTCATTAACACTGCATGTACCAGCGTTTAGGGTCGTCAGGCCAGGACAATATTGTATTCAGGATCGCCACCATAAAAGTTTGGGAACCACTGATTTAGATGGATCAGATATCCATGCATGTCCCAAAGAGGACGCGAATTCTGTTACTGATGTTTTTGATTCAGATGGATCAGATATCCATGTATGTCATAAGGAAGACGCGAATCTTATTACTAATATTGTTTTAGATGATCAGGATGACTATGTTTTTGATAACTTTTCTCCACAGGACCCGAATTGTTTTGAGTTTACTTCGGCCATGCCGCCTCGTTTAAGTGGTCATAAAGATGACCCTGTTTTAAATTTTTTTGGTCATGATGATCTACAGATCTACAGAAGCTAAGGCTAACAAAGACCCTAAGATCCACTCTAAGGTTAGCCCGAGAGAAAGGAAAGAGTAGCGGGTTAAGAGAAGAGAAGAGAATAAGGGGTTAAGTAAGAGCAACACCTATCACTCATGGGTTAACATTCATTCAGAAAAAGAGGAAAAGTGTCTCACCATCATCATTCGCCGGCCACTGCCGACAAGTCAGAAAGATAGTCGGAGAGAATAGGAGAGGGGTGAAAGATGAAAAGAAGTAAAATAAGAACGCTTACAAACCATGCAAACACAGTCTTAACTCACTGTCATACCATGCAAACTACAAACATGCAAGAAAAGAGGTAGAGACATGCAAAGTAAGGAAAAAAAAAAAAAAAAAAAAAGTAGGTAAAGTTAAACAAAAAGTGGGTTAGTTTACGCTATGAGCTACATCTACATTCGTGTTAGTCTAATTTTTTTTTTTTTTTTTTTAAATAATTTTATTGCTGGCATCACACGCTGGCATGTCACAAGCTGGCATCCATCGTCACCAGACTCATCCCCGAGCACCACCACCAGAGCTTCCGTTGCTAACTTTGTTTTTTAAATTAAACAACGTTAATACCTTTATAATGTCTGTCAAGACGGTTCTTAAACATATTAACGCTGGTAGAATGAACGACTGACGCGGAAGATTATTCCATTTATCAATTACTTTAAACGTAAAGAAGTTTTTAGCGATATTAGTAATAAAACGCCTGCCACGCAACTTAAATCCGTTATTGCGAGTATTACTATTATCAAAAGTGAACAATTTGTCAAAATTTACGTTATCGATGTTATTAACGATTTTGAAAACTTCAATAAGCTCCCCCCTTAATCTCCTAGTTTCGAGTGAATACAGGTCTAGCTCTTTAATCCTATCTTCATAAGGCTTATTGCGCAATGACGGAATAAGTTTCGTGGCACGACGCTGAACCCTTTCTAACCTATCAATATCCTCACGCAAGTACGGGCACCAAAACTGAACGGCATATTCTAAATGAGGCCTGACTAGGGACTTGTAAAGGGGCAATGTAATATCCTTCGATTTAAATTCGAAATTACGCGCTGTGAAGCCTAACATCCTATTAGCTTTTGCGCAAGACTCCAGGCACTGGTTCCTAACCTTTAAATCTTTAGTTACGCGTACGCCTAAATCTACTTCCTCGTCAACGCTCGCTAACTCCCTATCATCCATCGTGTACGCGTAATTATTGTTGCGAGAACCTATATGCAAAACTTTACATTTATCTACGTTAAATTGCATCTGCCACTTATCCGTCCACTCCATAATCCTATCTACATCGTCTTGGATCCTATTTCTATCGTCCTCGTTAACAATCTTACCGCCTATTTTAGTATCGTCCGCGAATTTTGACACGTTACTAGTCAATCCTACATCTATGTCGTTAATGTAAATTACGAATAACAATGGGCCTAACACTGAACCCTGTGGGACACCGCTACCTACATCTAACCACCCCGATTCACTACCATTAACTACGACCCTCTGCCTCCTAGCACGAAGCCATTCTTCTAACCAGTTAGCTACCTGACCGCGTATACCGTGCGCTTTAACCTTCGCAATTAGTCTCCTATGCGGAACTGTATCGAACGCCTTTTTAAAATCTAAATAAATAACGTCAGCTGCCCTATGCCTATCGTATTCGCGCACTACTTCGTTATAAAATTCTAACAAATTAGTTAAACAAGACCTATGGCGTCGAAACCCGTGCTGACTACTATTAATCAAATCTCTACTTTCTAAGTGATCGATAATACGATCCCTAACTACGGATTCACAAAAGTTTACCGACAATTGACGTTAAGCTAATGGGCCTATAATTGCTAGCTACCGCGCGGTCGCCTTTTTTAAAAATAGGGGTGACGTTAGCTAATTTAAAGTCTTCAGGAATAATCCCCGTTCGAGTGACTGATTAAAGATCTTCGTTAAGGGGCCTACGATAACTTCTTTCAAATCTTTCAAATGTCTGGGATAAAAAGCGTCAGGGCCTGGAGCCTTGCTAACTTTTAGCCTATCGATATAATGCGCAATCTCAGCCTCGTAAACAGTTATTTCATCTAAAATAGTCTCGCTACTAAATGGAACGATATCATCCACGTCGGGGACATTATTTACGTCTTCTACGGTAAAAACTGTCGCAAAAAAGTTATTGAAAATACCCGCCATCGCCTGAGCGTCAGAAGCCAAAGCGCCATTAACATCCACTAGAGGGCCTATGTTATTTTTTACCGGCTTACGATTATTAACGTATTCAAAAACTTTTTGGATTATGTTTACTATTTGCAGCTATAAGTATCTCTAAATTACGCTTGGCATTCCTAACTGATCTTTTAACCTGACGTCTAAGCTCGGTATATCTATTAAAGTTAGCTACCTGGCCATTACGCTTACTAAGTCTATACGCTCTATTACGCTCGTTTTAAACTCTCCTATTTCCCTACTCCACCACACTTCGGTCTACCACGATTACTAGCGCGCTTGGGCCTACGAGGAATAAACTCCCTTTCAATATTCCTAAAACTTTCTTTAAACGCCACCCAACGCAGATTTGTGTCATTACCCATAAATATGTTATCCCAGTCTACTACTCTCATCCTATCCGCGAAACTATCAAAATTAGCCCTACGAAAATCAGGGACTTCTATTACGTTACTATCCTGTGTTTTCTATCAATAACTTAAACCTAAGAATTTGATGATCGCTACATCCTAAACTCTCGCCTACTTCTAAACCTTCGACTATATTCTCGCCGTTCGTCATCACCAAATCTAAAATATTATCACCGCGCGTTGGTTCGGTAACTATCTGTCGTAAAAAGTTATCGTCCATAAACTCAACCAATCTCAAACCCTCTTCATTACCCGTAAAATTCTCGTAATTAACATTAGGGCAGTTAAAGTCTCCGACAATTATACTATTCCGATTGTCAATAAAATTACCAAGAAGTGAGTAAAATCTAGTATCTATATCGAGGGGTTGAACGGGAGGTCTATAAACAACAACAAAAATAAAACTAATACTACGCGCCCTAACTTCAACACAGATCGCATTAATTGCTGCCGGAAAATCTAACTTAACCTCGATAGCCCTAAGGGAATTACGAATGTACAGCAAAACGCCGCCTCCAAATCTATGTAACCTATCATTAGTAAAGAGTTTAAAACCCGGTATCTCAAGTTCCCCCAACAAGTCCCGAGTCACGGTATTTAACCAAGTTTCAGTGATAGCAACTATATCATAGTTGCCGGAATAAATTACCGCCTTAAATTCATTTAATTTATTTCTAATACTACGCGCGTTGCAATAAAAAACATTTAAGTTTTTTTTTTTTACCACGGGCCCGCGTTTTAGACTATTTATCACGTCGGGCCCGCGTTTCCCGGACCCACAACGTTTAAAGAAGGCTTCGACCTATACAGCTTTCGCACGCTTTCGTCTATTAACCTACCTAGCCTAGCATTACCTATTTCATTAAAATGCACCCCCATCTTTTATAAAAAGGCTAGGATCATTGAATTCGGACCACAGCTTTACGAAGGGTACATTTTCCTCAGCACAAATCTCTTCTAATTTGTTATTCAAAAATATTGTTTTGGACGTAATTCTAAGACCCAACCCGTGCCTAGGGGTAATACCTAGAACTAAAGACCTATCTGACCTCGCCTTCAGGGACCTAATTAACCCCCTATATCTCTCCAAAAGGTCAGGCACTCTCGTATCGGGCCTATACGAGTCGTTGCCTCCTACCATCGTCACCAACATTGAGTGACGGGAAGCAACGTCAACCCTATCCACTTCGTCTCTAACTCTGTCAACCCTGGCCCCTGGGAGACAGACCCTCCTCCTCTTGGTTGGATTCCGTTTAACGAAATTCTTTGTCCATGTGGCGCACTAAAGAATCCCCAATTAAAATAGTTTCCCCCTCATTCACGTCCCTTTCCAAATGGGCGAAAGGGTTCGAAACCTCGATAGGGGGGGATTCCTATCACCTAATGTACGCGGCCTAGCTCCACCCTTAACCTCTCTAAATCCCTCGCTATCTACTACTCTCGGACTAACCTTAACCTCTTCCTCAACTCTATCTAACCTTCCCGACAAGCTACCTAAACTAGAAACTAAGTTACGCACCTCACCCTTCAAATCAGTTTTTACGAATGATGATCGTCATCTTGTTTCAGATGATGCTTTTTCTGCTTCAGTAGCAGTTGGGGAAAATGTCCCACAAGGTCCTGTAGGCGAATCAGTTTTTACGAATGTTGGTAATGATTTTGATAAGCATTGTGATGTTTATGAGGACAGTAACAGTCTAGTAACGAATCGATCATGTCCCAATGACTTCTTTTTAAATTACTATGGTGAGGACCATGCCGTCCCTCCGTTTTGTTTTAACTCCGTTAATTTGTGTCCTGAGCAGTGTGGCAAGCAATCTCTTCCTAAAGAGCAAAGTGCTCACGTAAAGACGTATTGTTAATTGCAAACATCATGTCTCCCCAGTTGGTCACCCAATTCCCCTGATTGTATTATTCCAAATTGTGGTTTTTCTCCCACTATCCCAGCCTTGCGCGAAACCATCGATAACGCAGACGAAGCATGTTCATATGTTTCGGAGACGCCTTCTTGGGCTCATGAAATGGTGCTTCTTGACGAGAGCCCACAAATATTCATGAAAACTTCTGTCAACAACCAAGCAGTTTTGGCTCTTGTTGAAGTCTGCTGTCAGGCGAATTACATTAAAAAGATGTACCGTATACAAGGTACTCAATATGGCTACGGGAAAATTCAATTTGCATTCTCGTTTGACCTGCATTGATGATGGTTGGGGAGAATACAGTACCGGAGAAATTAATCTTCCTATTGAGTTTGATTCAGTCCCTTATCCAACCCCATTTGTGGTCGTATCTGGCGTAGACTGGGAAGGAGATTTACTCCTGGGGATGAATTTCTTTGTTACGCACGATTTTTATGTGGTCGATAGAGAAGCAGGCCTAATTCGAGGAAAGAACTCACCTTTCGAGTATGTCTGTCACCCTTATTCTTCGCTCTTTTCAGCTGAGGGTGAAAGACTCGTTTCAGAGAGCCCGACGGACTCCCTGGAACCAGTTCAAAATGAAAAGAACTGCTACCAGATGGGGAAGACTCTTCATCAATTGTCAATTGTTCCATTCTAGTTCCAACGAGCGAGGAACTAGAAAGCCAACATACTTTTGGTAATATTGAGTATGAAGACTCGAATGTCTTCACAGTAGACCCCAGTGACTCCATCGAGCGAGTCACTCCCTTCAGTTACAGTTCGGCCGGAACTTGAAGTTCCCAGTATTTCGACTATTCCCAATAAATTTGAAAACTCATCTCCTTTAAGTCCCGATTTGGTCATTTCGCTTGAATCCCTATTTAAGGAAGATGACTTGATTTTGTTTTCAAAAGTAGAGGGATTTCCACCTAATTCCGAGGCTAAGCCCACAGGTGCCGGGAGCGAACCGAACCTACTCTACCGTCGAAAGTTGTACGCACGGAAGGGCAAGCGCGGAATATCCCTCAGTACCATAATATGATCGTTCCATCGATCATCCTCATCTTTCTTCCGCAAATTCATGTTTTCGCCCTTCTTGCCTCTTATTTTGCGGATGTTACTCTTTGGCTCTTCCTGGATCCTCTTCTGAAACTAGTTAAAGCCATTCTTCTTAATCCCGATACACCACCTCCTTTTTGAATGAGCAAAGCTCGCATGTCAGTCCACTGCTCATGCGCCTAATTTATCTTGCTCCGTATGTTCGTGAAATTTATCCATTTGACCGAACATACCCTAAATTTAGGTTAAGTTGTTTTTGTTTTTATTCTTAATTTATTCTTAATTATACGGAACTTATAACCACATGTTCAGTTCAGTATAGTTCATAATTGAATTCTATTTTTCAACTTTTTATTCTTGATTTTTTTTTTATTCAATTAATCTTGAGTAATTGTCATTAAATTGTTATTATACCATTTGTTAAGGTATCAACCAAAATTATAGCAAATTTTGACACACTATACCAGAATGCCATTTTTTTTCCCTTCTAATAATTCTGTTACACCATTTCAATATTACTAATTACATAACTGTACCCTCACCATGAATTCCACTAAAACCTGTTATTACCTATGCCCCGTCAACTCGTCAATTAAATTCAATTACCGTACTGGTACTTCTGGTCAATATTAATGGTAATATATTAATGGTAATATACTTATTACCCATATTTATACATACGTATACGTAATTACGTATGACTTCAACTATAAACTCATTCTTCCCATTTGGGCAAATCACCAACCACTTACATTCGGTACCTAATGCACATAAATACACAGGTGACCACAGGTCTATACATCGTCCATTACGAAATCCTATCTTCCTTCTCCCTGGATATTCTTAATAGTTAACAACATCTAAGTATCTAAAACTGTAACTAAATAAATTGTAATGTTTCCACTAAATTAATTTTACTTTTCTTTAAATAAATTTTAATATTATACCAACTTATTCGTTCTTCCATAAGTTTACAATTCTGCGACCGTTCTCCCACCGCTGAAGACTCCATCCACCAATAAAATTGAATTCGATTTTTAGCTACCATAGTGAATAACATTAGTTTATTAACTATACGATCATGATAACTTCGGAAATTCTCATCTCTGTCAGTTTTGACGGATTAAATTCTACTTTAAATAGTGATGTGAATTGAAAATTCCTGGACCTTAAAATTTTAATTTTCCTTTTACCCATTATTTATTATGTACGTATCTTTTTCCCTAAAATCATCTTAATCCAGGTAATCCTTCCGAATTTATCGCGGTTCAGTAGGTAATGTTGCTACTATAACGTTGGGCAAAATTAAAATGTAACTTAAATTAGATTCAATCCTGTAATTGAAACTTTAACTGAAATAATTAGGTCGAAATGCCAGTAATAACTTACATGGTTCATTAGTTTATAAGATTGTTTATGTAGTATGATTGCCACAATTGATCATACTTATTGTCCAGGTTATGATTTAGTTATTGGCCCGAGATTTCTACTCCTACGAGACAAGCATTTCGATTTTTCGGCTCGATGCTTCGTCGATAAATGGGATAAAAAACGTTATTTCCCTCTCTGGTGCAATGCACCCGAGCAGGACCTTTCTTGTGACGATGAAACGTCACCCTTAGAAAATTTGGGTAATCCTGACCCAATTTTCTTCTCTAATTCAGTTGTCTCTGAACCGTTTCTTTCAACTTGTTCTTCGAATGAATTTTCTCCGAGGCTAGAACTCACGGCCTCTCCTGATGATGATTATGGTGATGTATCTTGTGACAGTGTTTGTGATGCTAATGTTGAAAGCCGTAACGACAACGATGAAATTGTTGATTTATGTAATTATAAAGGTACTTCTGTTGAAAGTCTTTATAATGAAACTTGTTGAAAATAAGTGTAATACCTACGTTAATGATCTACAGATCTACAGAAGCTAAGGCTAACAAAGACCCTAAGATCCACTCTAAGGTTAGCCCGAGAGAAAGGAAAGAGTAGGGGGTTAAGAGAAGAGAAGAGAATAAGGGGTTAAGTAAGGAGGAACACCTATCACTCCTGGGTTAACATTCATTCAGAAAAAGAGAAAAAAGACTCACCATCATCATCCGCCGGCCACTGCCGACAAGTCAGAAAAATAGTCGGAGAAAATAGGAGAGGGGTGAAAGATGAAAAGAAGTAAAATAAGAACGCTTACAAATCATGCAAACACAGTCTTAACTCACTGTCATACCATGCAAACTACAAACATGCAAGAAAAGAGAGTTACAGACATGCAAAGTAAGGAGAGAATAAGAAAAGAAAAAAAAAGTAGGTAAAGTTAAACAAAAAGTGGGTTAGTTTACGCTACGAGCTACATCTACGTTCGTATTAGTCTAATTTTTTTTTAAAAATTTTATTGCTTGCACCACACGCTGGCATGTCACAAGCTGGCATTTATCGTCAACAGACTCATCTTCGACCACCACCACCAGAGCTCCTGTTGCTAATTTTTTATTTTTTTTTATTTTAAACAACGTTAATATTTTTGAAATGTCTGTCAAGACGGTTCTTAAACACATTAATGCTGGTAGAGTTCACGACGGGCGCGGGAAGATTATTCCATTTATCAATTACTTTAAACGTAAAGAAGTTTTTAGCGATATTAGTAATGAAATGCTTGCCACGCAACTTAAATCCGTTATTACGAGTATTACTATTATCGAAAGTGAACAATTTGTCAAAATTTACGTTATCGATGTTATTAACGATTTTGAAAACTTCAATAAGCTCCCCCCTTAATCTCCTAGTTTCGAGTGAATACAGGTCTAACTCTTTAATCCTATATTCATAAGGCTTGTTGCGCAATGACGGAATTAGTTTCGTGGCACGACGCTGAACCCTTTCTAACCTATCAATATCCTCACGCAAGTACGGGCACCAAAACTGAACGGCATATTCTAAATGAGGCCTGACTAGGGACTTGTAAAATGGCAATATAATATTCTTCGATTTAAATTCGAAATTACGCGCTATGAAGCCTAACATCCTATTAGCTTTTGCGCAAGACTCCAGGTACTGGCTCCTAACTTTTAAATCCTTAGATACGCGTACGCCTAACTCTACTTCCTCGTCAACACTCGCTGTCTATTATCCATCGCGTACGTGTAATTATTGGTATGAAAACCTATATGCCAAACTTTACATTTGTCTACGTTAAATTGTATCTGCCACTTACCCGTCCACTCCATAATCCTATTTACATCGTCTTGAAGCCTATTTCTATCGTCCACGCCAAATTATGTCAAATATTATTAGAAGAAAGGTTGGTTATTATAGTTTGAAAGCCTAAAAGCCAGTGATGATGAAAACGGGGGAAAACTACAGTATATTATAATAATATCACATAACATCTTAATGTTATAAATTTGTAGCAGAAGCAAGAGAGATTTTGGATTCAGAAGCTCGCTTTTGGCGACAACATCGGAATTCGAACACTCAATCAGCATTAACGAGTATCTTGCGAGCGGTGAAATAATTAAAAGAAAAAGTATAAAGAATACATGTGGACGTTTTTACATGTACGTAACTATGTACGTAATCATGATCATCAAGGGACATGTACAAAGTATTGTACACATATCGGTTGTCGCACAATAGATTGTGTGCGTAATATAGACACGAGTAGGGCATAAGTAGACAATAGGTAAATGAATGAATAAGTAACAAAATCAATAAAGGATAGCGGTCAAGAAAGAGCATGGATGTATAACACCAGACAGGAACACAACATATAAATAATGACTTATAGAGAGTGAAGTTTTTATTATTATTAAAGAATTTACCATACATTGAATATGAAAGATATCCACATACTAAACACGTGATTCAGTATTCAAGGTATAGAAGGAAATTAAGTTACTTTATGACGTCAGAGTGATTTACTCTGTACGTACAGTATAAGTCATTATTTGGGAGAAATCAAAGGAGACGAATTAGAGAGGCACAGTTAAGGGACATTCGCTTCTTACAGCGAACTTCTAATGGCACAAACATGGATACTGCTCAACCATAGAAATGGTAGGTCGCATGGTTGTAACACATGTATAAGTGAATGAGGGCAAGTATTTATTTTCATTTCTGTTTTAAAATGTAAATTATGTAAAATATAAAAATTTAAAACAACACAAGTTATTCAATCAGCGCAACCATACAAATAAGAATGGTCAGTTAAAATACAGTTGCACAATCAGACAGTTCAGGCAACTCCGAAACATAACTCGCATTTCCATCTCTTAGTCTTGGATGTTTTGGCTGTCACTTTCGCACATGCGGCATGGTACCACTCTTGGCATTCGTCAGATTCGATCATTAATTTACCACCATCTGGGCAGCGGCAGTTGCAGTAGATCCTCGTTTCCTTTTCGTGGAGAACTTTCGGACGACGGTACTCGACGGTAGATGGAAACGGCGTAATCCTACCATTGTCGACACATTTTCCGAAATGCTTGCGCAACGACGGATCATATTTCAGCTCTGTGGGGTCCTCTCCAAACAGAAGTGACGTCGCAAATGCCATAGCGTACAGTCCACAGTCGTTTGAGTTAGGCTGATGGTCCACGTTCATAACTTTGAGGTTGGAGTGATAATGAAGAGTGAGAGATTGATGGGAGTGACCCTGAGCCTAAACGGAGAGAGACTATCGGTAATCCAGGCATATGCACCGCAGAGTGGAAGATCACAGGAGGAAAAGGAAACTTTTTATGAGGATCTTCAGGGAATGATAGATGGGCTGCCTTATGGACTAAGAATTTTGATGGGAGACCTAAATGGGCATGTGGGTGGAGATCGAAACGGAAATGAAGACGTGATCGGGGCATTTTGTGTGGGGGGAGAGAAATTTGGAAGGGGAAATGATGGTAAATTTTTGTGCAAGAAATATTCTTAGTACAATGAATACATTTTTTAAGCACCAGGAATCACATACGTGGTATGGATGGAATAGTAGAACCAGAAATTATGATAAGAAGTCTCAGATAGACTTTATTGTGGTGGATAAAAAGTCATTGGTGAAAGACGTAAGAATCGTACCATCTGTGACTTTTGACTCGGATCATAGACTTGTTAAAGCCAAAATTTTGCTTCCAGTACCACAAAATATAAAAAAGCCTAGAAGGAGAAGAGTGTGCACGGAGAATATACCAGAAAAACTGGAAGAGATTAGAACTAGAACCGAGGAGGCTTTCGGACAAAGGGTAGCTACGGAAATAGTGGAGGAGGTTTGGGTTAAGTTCAGGAGAACGATGGAAGGAATATAGCGAGAGGCGATTGGAGAAAGGGTAGTTGGTGGGTTAAAAAAGAAAAAGACGGCATGGTAGACCCAGGAGGTAAAGGAGGCGGTGACAAATAAGATGCGTGCTTTTAGGAGATGGCTTAAGGATAGAAATAAGCAAACAAGGCAAGAATATGCCCAAATGAGAAACCACACCAACGAGGTTAAAAGAAGAGGAAAACGCTCTGTGTGGGAGAAAATAGGTAGAGACTTAGAAAAGGATTTTTAAGGATCGAAGAAGTTACTGTATAGCATGGCTAAGAAGTATAAAAATGGAGAAAGCAACAAAACAACAGTGGCGATTAAAAATACACATGGTGAAGTCCTCACTGATAAAAGCGAGGTGGCCGCACGCTGGAACGAATACTTTAGACAGCTTTTGAATAACGAGAACCAATATGATGAGGTGAGACGGGAGGAGCAGGTAAATCATGAGGAGCATGAGGGGGACAGAGAGATCACTAGAGAGGAGGTTATTCAAGCACTAAAGAGGATGAAGAATAATAAAGCTCCCGGGCCGGATGCAATTGTCACAGAAACACTAAAAGCAGCTGGTGATCCTGCTGTGGACTGGCTGCTAAGCATTTTCCGGGTGGTGTGGTCGCAGGGAATTGTACCGGCAGAATGGGGCAGAGCAATTATATGTCCTATATATAAAAAGAAGGGAAGTGAGCAGGAATGTCAAAACTACCGTGGCATACAGTATCTTTGATGTGTCATGTGGAGAAAATATATGAAAGGATTTTGGAACATAGAATACGAAACATACTGGAACCTGAGTTACTGGAGTATCATTGTGGCTTTCGTGCAGGCCGGAGTACTATAGATCAAATTTCAGCCATAAGACAATATCTTGAGAAGAGCCGAGAATTCAATTTGGACCTCTTCATATATTTTTTTGGATCTGGAGAAGGCATTTGATAGAGTGCCCAGGGAGAAGCTGTGGGTGGTTTTGAGTGAGAGAGTGCCACCCAAGCTTCTGAGAGCAGTAATGAGCACCTATAGGGTCTCCCAGAGCACGGTGGTGGGATCAGAGGAGTGGTTTGATGTAAGTACAGGAGTTAAACAAGGGAGTGTTCTGTCACCCATTTTATTTATTGCCTACATCAACAGGGTTATAGAACACAACTGAGGAAATTGAAGAGGAAATAGAAATTTTTGGATATGCTGATGATGTGGTTGTTGGGACTAACACAGCACAATCCCTGGAGAGAATTCTGCAGAGGTGGGATGAGAGATTGAGAGAGTATCGACTGAAACTGAATTATGATAAAACTGAATATATGGTGGTAACGAGGGGAGCGAACGAGGATGGAATCTTTGTTAGTGATAGCAAATAATGCGGGTATGATAGCAAATAATGTGGGTATGGATGCAGAGGTGAATGAAAGAATTGCTAAATATAGCAGAAATGTTTCCTTCCTGTACCCCTTATTGAAAGACCAAAACATCCCTAAAAAGGTAAAGCCGCATATATACTTAACAATATTGAAACCAATCTTACTATACGGCAGCGAGACTTGGGCCCTAACCACAAGGACGAGGGGAAAACTGCAAGCAGCTGAAATGAGGGTCCTGAGATTGATAGAAGGAGTAAGTTGATTGGATAAAATAAGGAACACTGAAATAAGAAGGCGATTGGGTGTAACTTCGGTTAATGAGAATATTGAGAGGAACCAACTGAGATGGTACGGGCATGTCCAACGAATGCCGATGGAAAGGACAGCAAGAAGAATGCTGGAATGGGCCCCTCAAAACAGAGGACCAGTTGGAAGACCCAAGATCCGATGGATGGATAACATCAAGAGTGCTGTCGAGAAGTGTGGAATCAGTCTCCAACGGGCGAACTTGATGTGTGGAGATCGTGAGGCATGGAGGAGTCTCGTCCGAGGGCTTCCAACTGACAGACCGCTTTAGGTCTACCAGGCGCCTGGTAAGAAAGGTAAGAAATTATTACTATTACTATTATTGTTTAAAACAAGCAAACAAACAAACAGCAGGCGGACGGATGGGCGAACGGGAGTGGTGCGTTATAAGTATGTAAGTATTTATGTAAGTGGAGATTATATCCAAAATAAAGCGTAATTCTGCATCAATTTCTTTAAAAAAAGAACATCCAATATAGATTAATAGAAAAATAGATGGCCTTATCACTGCGACGGCTGTCATTGGCTTGTGTGTTACATATTGATCGAAGTTTTGATCTGTTTGCTCCCAAATATAGTAATTAAATTCTGTTTTTATCTAACATTGTATGATATTTCATTTCTATCAGTAGTATATTTTGAGCAACGTTTTCATTTTGTGTATGAAACGTTAATATCATTAATGTTTGCTATTCAGGAAGAATATGAGGGTTTACAATAAATAAATATATATATATATATATATATATATATATATATATATATATATATATATAAAATAATGATTGCAGATATTGATGCAGATATCAATAACAGTATTGCATCGTGTTTCGCAAATGACACAAAGATATGCAAGGAAATATTGAACGAAGGTGACATAGAAAGATTACAAAACGACATTGAAACATTATTCCAGTGGGCAGAAGACAACAATATGAAGTTCAACAAAGAAAAATTCCAACTTCTAAGATATGGTAATAACAAGGAGCTACAGAAAAAGGGGTACAAAACTATGCAAGCCAAACAGATAACACCAAATCCACAAGTCAGGGATTTTGGAGTAATAATGTCGTCGGATGCAGAATTCAGAGAGCACTATAACATCAAAATTACAACAGCTAGGAAAATAATGGGAACCATCTGGAGGAGCTTCCGCAGCAGAGAAGAAAACATCATGCTCAAATTATGGAAGAGTCTAGTCCTACCAATAATTGAGTATTGCCCAGTACTCACAAGGACTTTTACATCTTTTACATCTCCTACATACGAGCGGAATGAAATGCCCTGAGGGGGCAGTTAAAATGTATATATGTACGGCATGCGAAGGTGCCCCCTCAGGGCATTTGATTCCGCTCGTATGTAGGAGAATTACGACTTCTGATTGATCGAGACCTTGGTGTAGTGGATAGCATGTCCGACCGGCAATTGGATGATCCCGGGTTCGATTCCTGGGAGGTACCTCATTTTTCATTTGCTCGTTCTCCCTCCTCATCTTGTGTGGAACGTTTTTCTACGCAAGCGTCGTTCTTTACATTATATATATATATATATATATATATGATGAATAAAACCACGAAGGAAAGGAAACACAGAATGGTGCTCAAGCGCTTTCATCTAATGACATCCTCAGGAACACTAAAGTACATAAAGAGTTCAAAACTATATATATACAGGTTACAAAAATATATATATATATATATATATATATAATAAACATAGGAGAAAAAAAATTGTGGGAGGAGCATACAAATTTGTAAGGAAAACTACGGATTTTAGCACTTTGCCCGAATTTAACACAAGATCAAATGGATTGTTCCCAACCAATGTTATAGTTAATTAAAAAATAAAAATACAATAGAAAATAAAAATTAAAAATAATAAAAATAAATAAAAATAATAAATTGAAAAAAAAAAACTTGTAAGAGGAGTATACAAATTTATACATGAAATCTGCCCATGTTTTAGCACTCTGCCCTTTTAGTCTGAATAAAAAGGAAAAAATAAAAAAAAAAAATTGAAAACAGAAGTTGTAAGATGAGCATACAAATTTATGGGGGGGGGGGGGATTTTACCAAACAACGGGATAGAGTTGAAACAGACCTTTGGTCATGTTGAAGTTATTTGTAAGTTGAGTAATAGCAGACTCAAGAATATTTCTATTAACAATGTTGCTAGAGTGAAACAAAACTGAAGCATTATTCCAATCAATACAGTGGGATAACTCTGACAAATGGACAAAAAGGGCACTGGACGACTGTCCCGTTCTAACGGAATATTGATGCTGTTTTATACGCGTGTGAAAATCCTTTCCCGTCTGACCTATGTAAAAGGAATCACGTTGTTTACAACCAATTTTATAGATAATGCCTGAATTATTGGTAGGGCTATTTTTTACTATGATATTCTTCACAATATTGTTATATGAAAATACTACATTAATATCCAAAAGTTTAAATATATTAGCAATGCCTAAAAAGCCCGGGAAAAATGGGAGTACTAAAATATTCTTTGACAAAGTGCGTGTGTTATTATTCACACGATAGAAGGTTCGTTTTGCCTTGTTAAGACAAGATTCCATAAACGCAGGTGGGTAACACAGATCACTTCCAATACCGTTGATTTATTCCAATTCGGCATCGATGTATTCCGGACTGGCGATCCTAAGGGCGCGGAGAAACATTGAAAAAAATATGGCCTTCTTAGTGTGGGTGTCATGTCCCGAGTAAAAGTGTACGTAGGACAAATTGTTTTTTTCCGATAGATACTAAACTACATACGAGGGCAGAGTGCTAAAACATGGGCAGATTTCAGGTATAAATTTGTATACTCCTCTTACAAGGTTTTTTTTTCAATTTATTATTTTTATTTATTTTTATTTTTTATTTTTATTTTATTATTATTTTTTAGTTTTCCTTACAAATTTGGGATCACGTTAAGAATAGCGAACCCATAGGGTGTTGGGTTCGCTATTCTTGACATGGATAATTTTGGGTTCCCTATTCTTGACATGGAAACTTTTGGGTTTGCTATTCTTAACATGGAGAATTTTGTAAAAACCTGTGAAGCTATTGGTCTCTTTTGTCATATTACCCTGACTGTTAGTACCGAGGGTAAATCATGGGATCACCTAAAGAGCAGGGCTCTCAGCCTTCATTAATTAGCCTCATAAGCAGTGGTGTAGTGCTGTGGGAACGCGTGGGAACGGCGTTCCCTTACTTTTTTTGGTAGACGGAACGGCGTTCCCTCACTATTTCAAATAAATCCGAACTTACAAATCTCTAACGTCATGAAATTTTAATTCCCACCCCTAGAAGAAATATGAGAAAGAATCATTAACTGTTTCATTTCTTTTAGCTTCGACTGAGGCAATGCTAGCCTATAAAGATCCGGTGAAACAGTCACCACGGCGTACCAGTTGTTAACTTTTTTTTTAGTTAATCATTCCAGTTGTCAGCTATTTTTATTGATCGTACTGGATGTCGTATATCTAATGACACTGGAAATACTGCATCTTCAACCTTGGAATATATCCTAATATCCAGTGCATATGACCTCAAAATATCCCTGAAATTGGTCAGATTTCAAAAGATTTCCCGGGGGGCTTACAGTGCCCCGGACCCCCAGCTGTATGGGCTCGCCGCGCTCGCCATTGTCCCCTCCTGCATCTGAGTAACACTTTCAAAATGCGTTCCCTCACTTCTTTAGTTAGCACTACACCACTGCTCATAAGGCTAACTAACGAAAATATCACGACTTAACCAAACCAATCGTTAGGTCAACTGTACGCCCTTGACGATTGGTTAGGTTAAGTCGTGATATTTTCGTTAGTTAGCCTTATAAGGCTAACTAACGAAGGCTGGGGGCCCTGATCTTCAGATGATCCAAATCATGCAATCACCATCAATGAACACCAACACGAAATGAAATAAAATGGGAAACACTTGGCAGTCAGGTTAAAAATATTAACAGAACGTTATACTATAAAGTTATAATTCACTAAAAGTTTGTAAATGAAGTAAACTATATAAAATAAATTGGATCACTTTAACATATTGCTTCCCAGGAACGTCTCTTCTGTTTATTTAAGATGTTCCTCGCTTTATTCTCGCCAGTATTTAAGAAAGTACCCCCACCCCGTGAATACCCAGAACAGCCGGCTATCCCCTAAATACCACGGTCTAGGTACCCCTTAGAAATAATGCTTTAGCTCTTCTTTGCAATAGATGATCTTGCGCTTCTTTTGATTCTTCTTTGATTAGTTCTTATTATTCAGTTTTCCCCCTTGTTTAGAAAGGGTCTTTATTATCTCGTTTATTTATTCAATTTAATCTCTATCTTATTTATATATGCGAGCCTGTCTTTGGGCATATATGCACCACCACCTGTAACAACAACAACACAATGAAAGCAATGTATTAACAATTCAAATATTAAAGTGTTACTCCCCTGAGTATGTGTGTCCTTTTCTTTGAACTACTGGACACAACTCCACCTCCTCATCTGTAGAATAAGAGCGATTTAGTCACTCTTATCCTCTTCTCTTCCTCCTTCAATTTTTTTCAAACTCTCTCCTCCCACGTATCTTCTTATATTTTCTTCGGCGACTCCTCTCTTGGTCAACACATCCACCACCTGGTCCAGACCTCGCACCCACTCCACCTCTGTCACTTCACCACTCTCCAAAGTTTCTTTAATTGCAGCTATATCAATTCTCAGCCGTTTACTACTGACACCAGTATTTGATTTTATCGCCTTCATTAGTGTTTTGCTGTCAGTTTTCACTCTTATTTCAATCTTTCTGCCCCCCACTATCTCCTTCCATAGTTGATTGTAGTAAATTCCTCCCTCAATAGCCTCTCCAACACTCAGTGCCTCAGCTTCAATTGTAGCTTTTGCCACTCTTTTTGCCTTCCTCGACTTCCACCATATTGGACATTTTCTTCCCATATCATCTGCTAATGATATTATGTATCCGATTTGAGTTTGTTCGTTCTCCACATTTCCAAACGAGGCATCTGCATATATTTCCCAAAATATTTTCTCTTCATCCAATTTTTCTAGGACGATTTCTCCCCTTGATCTTTTTGCCTTCTTCACGATTTTTATTAATTTTCTCATATCCTGTGTCGTTCCCTCTTTAAACGCTCTACTTAGATCACTTACATCATAAGCTATTTCGGGTAAGATATGTTGTGATATCCAATTCAGTTGTCCCACAATTGATCGATAGAGAGTCAACTCTTTCCTTTTTAGGACTCTAAGACCTTGATAAAGCTTCCCTTCGGGTTCTTGTATACTCTCGATGTATTTCCTTTGCTCAATGAGTATTCTCTTTTCTTGTTGTCTTACGTGAACTCCTATATACTTGAAATTCTGCCTTCCTTGATCTCCCACCTTCAATTTTTCTTTCATCTTCGTAATAACTGTCTTAAGAAAATTATCATCTCCTCCGTAACAAAAATCGTCTACATGTGCACATAGGACTCCACTTACACTTCCTTGATCATCTTTCCAATAAAACACGTTTGGTTCCAGTTTGCTTTTAACTCCTCCAAGCTCCACCACCACCTTCACCACCTTCATATACCATGCTTTTGCCGCATCTTTAAGTCCGTAAACTGCTTTCTTCAACTGCCATAGAACACCACTTTCTACTTCACTGGGTGGTTTGACATACACTACTCTCTGTATTCTTTCTCCTTGTAAATATGCAGTTGCAATATCTAAAGTATGACACTTCCATCCCTTCTGATTAATTATGCATAGACACAATTTTAAAGTTTCTGGGTTACAAGTGGGTGCATCTTTTTCCCAGTCTTCCATTTCTTCCTCGAATCCTCTCGCCACCAATCTTGCTTTACAAATCCTTTTACCTGCTTTCACTTTTTCAGTCACCACCCACCTTGTGGACACACTTTTCTGACCAACATTCTACTTCTTCATACACTTCGTTATCTAGCCAGCTTTGTAATTCCTTTCGTTTGGCTTCCTCTACCTTTTCATCCTCAAAACCGAGCAGGACTTCCTCCTCGTCATCTATCTTCCTTATCTCTTCGTACTCTCTTAAATCAATCCAATCTTTCCTGCCGGTATTTATTTCTTGTATATTGTAGCTGTCTCCCCACTTTTTACTCGATCTTTTTCCAGCTAAACCCAAAATCTTCCATTCTTCTCGTTCGCCTGTTTCCTTATGCCGGGCCCTGACTCTATCTCCTTTTTTCAACTTAGGTATAATCTCTCTCTCTACCTCCTCCTCACGTTCATCTTCCTCATCTTCTACCTCATCTTCTGATTCCTCTTCATCTTCCATCGCCTCATCATCATCACACACTGGATCTCCTCCATCTCTTCTCACCATAACCATGTCCCTTTCTTCTCTGTCAAAGTTGTTGTTATCGATCTCCTCTTCCTTTTCATTACCTCTTTCTCTCTCTTCTTTCATGACTTCATTTGTTCCTTGAATCCGAGTGATATGCACTCGCGCCACTTGCCTTAATGAATCCCCATGCTTCACAATCACAGTTTTCCCATCTACGCCAATTACCTTTGCTGGTCCTCTCCACTCTTTTTCATTTTCTCTTTTGTAGTAGACCTCATCATTGATAATCACATCTTCTATCTTATGTACCCTTATATTTTTCCTCAGAGCAGTCCTTATTTTTAAACAAGATTCATTCTTAATGAATATTTCTCTTGCCTTATGCATCGCTTGTAGATTTTCCCTCACCATCTGTTCTTCATTTCCTTCTACAACACCACCAATGCTGAAGCCATCATTCAGAAGGTTCGGGTGTATCGGATTATGCCCAAACACTAATTGGTTTGGCGAAAAACCACCATAATTACTCAGACAATTCTTTGCCAACACCACCCATCCTAGAGCAATCTTAATGTTTACTTCTTCCGCCATCTTCCTCAAACTCTCCTTCAGTAATCCGACAGTCTTTTCACACAGTCCATTGCTCCATGGACTTTCTGCTGGTGTAGTCATCATTTTTATCTGCCATTTTTCACACATAATTCTCATTTTTTCGTTTTGAAATTCACCTCCATTGTCAGTCAGTATTTTTGCCGGTGTTCCGAAAATAGTCAACCATCCCTCCATCATTCCATTCATCACAGTCTCTGGTGTCTTGTCCTTTATCCACCTGGCTTGACAATATCTTGTCGCCATATCTACCATTACTAAGAATCTTCGTCCCTCAAGTTCTCCCAGATCAAGGGCTACCACCTCATTAAATTGTTTACTCCAACTCAAACCCACTACTGGCTTTGGTGGATTCTTCTTATATCTCTTACAAATATCGCACTCAGTTAGTTGTTCCAATAATCTGTTTTTCATCTTCTTTTTCTGCTCTTCCTCCAGTCCCTCACTCCATCCAGCATCCTCCGTCAACCTCCAAATTCTCTCTCCACTAGCGTGTCCGAATTGTAGATGTAACTTTCTTATGGCTGCACTAATCTCCTTATCTCCTTTTTCTTTCCATCCTTCTGTCCACACTTCTTCTCTTCTCCTTTGTGGTATCAAACCAATTCTCAGGTGTCCTCTTCTATCTTCTTTAAGCGTCACTTCTACGTTATTCATATCTCCTATCACCACCTTTTCCTCCTTCATGCATACCTTCATATCCATTTTACACATAGTTTCCTTCCCTATTAACCAGGGCACATCTCCTTTCAGTATTTCCGTTTTTATATACACTTTTTGTCCTCCTATATTGACAGGAATTTCCATGATGCCTCTTGATGGGAAGCTCGTCTTCCCAAAGGTAAAGACCTTTTTTGATGTTACAGTCTTTGCCCTCATTCTCTTAAGCTCCTCCTTATCCAACTCCATCACTATCTTTGATAGTCATAGTTCTCCACATACTGTTGATTTGCATCCAGTGTCTAAAATAGCTTCAATATCTCCCCATTCTTCTTCCTCAGTTATGACCCCACTCACGTAAATCTTCTCTTCTTTCTCCTCCTCCTGTTCCTCGTGTTTCTTCTCTTTATCATTATCAGATCGACTAACCATCCCTTTGTTTTTATAATGCTTTGGACAATCATAGGCCCAATGCCATTCGGATTTGCAGATTGTACATGTTGTTACCTTTCCCTGTTGGTTCATCGGGTTTCTTCTTCCGGCTCCTTTCCTGCTCCAATTTCCTCTCCATCGACCTCCACCTCTATTGTTTAATCCTCTTCCTCCACCATATCCACGATTCATCTGGTCATGTTCCAACCACTCCTCTCCTTTTGCTTCCTCCTCCAAGGTTTCAAATATCCTCCTCATTATTCGTGTCACCGTTTCATATTTCATCTCCTCCTTTCCACATGCTGATAAAACTAATTGTTTTTGTTGTTCAGACAGGCTCGCTTGTTCCAGCACATGAAATCCCTTCACTTCTCCTTCAAACATCTCTCTACCTAATGTTGTTTTACAGTCCTTCGCGTTTTTTTCATACCGGAAAATGTAGTCCTTCATCGTTTCACCCACTTCCCTCTTGATCTTGAAATACTTCTTCATATTTTCATAATTCTCCATCAAAGTCTCCTTTTTATACACTTTATCCAGAACTGACAAAATAATTGCTGCACCGCCTTCTTGTTTAAGACTTCCTCGACTAATATCTTCGGTCACCTCCCATGCCTTCCCTCCTAAATTCATCCTTATTTCCAAACCAGGGTATACCACTTCTTCTTCGCACACGATCAACCAATCCTCTACTCTCCCTCTCCAACTTCTAAATTCTTCTTGCTTCCCGTTGAAATGTGGACATCCTCTTCTCATCCTCCAGTCTCCACTGTCTTTATTGCTCATGTTGTCGAATTCGAACCACGCTCTGCTACCAGTGATAAAAAGTAGAATAATTTCTCACCTTCAATTTATTTAAGATGTTCCTCGCTTTATTCTCGCCAGTATTTAAGAAAGTACCCCCACCCCGTGAATACCCAGAACAGCCGGCTATCCCCTAAATACCACGGTCTAGGTACCCCTTAGAAATAATGCTTTAGCTCTTCTTTGCAATAGATGATCTTGCGCTTCTTTTGATTCTTCTTCTTTGATTGGTTCTTATTATTCAGTTTTCCCCCTTGTTTAGAAAGGGTCTTTATTATCTCGTTTATTTATTCAATTTAATCTCTATCTTATTTATATATGCGAGCCTGTCTTTGGGCATATATGCACCACCACCTGTAACAACAATAACACAATGAAAGCAATGTATTAACAATTCAAATATTAAAGTGTTACTCCCCTGAGTATGTGTGTCCTTTTCTTTGAACTACTGGACACAACTCCACCTCCTCATCTGTAGAATAAGAGCGATTTAGTCATTTTTCCCTGTTGAAACATTAGGTTTGCCATTCTTAACATGTTGAATTTTGGGTTCGCTATTCTTAACTTGTTGAATTTTGGGTTCGCTATTCTTAACATGTATGGAAAACTGATGAGTGGGTAGTTGGGAGGTAACGAAAATGGTTCACTGAGTAGGTAGGTAGTTAATCTAACAATCATTAAATTCCTTTTATGTCAATAACTGGGTGGATGAAACCAATTGGTTGCTCACCAGAGTTATTCTCCACACTAGTATTTATATACTGTGTGGGAGGAGCGTGCTCGGTAGTGGAGATACATTACCGCTCAACCAACCGAGGAATAAACCAAGACAACGCTGGTACGAGAAGCCCGCGAAAAGGAGAACAAAAGGGGGAACGAAAACGAAGAACGGGGCGAGAGGACGTACCAGCAAAGTGCGCTCTCGAAAACATAACCGGAGAAGGGAGAGACTGTAATAACTAAAAGTAAGTGACTAATTGAGTTTTTACACCAAACAGTTAATTACATTAAATTAAGCTGGGTCAGACAAGTTAGGCCTACATTGTGGCCTAAGACCCAGCATCAACTCGTAGCTTAACAAAGGTGAAGGTAGATTGCCCTAACCTAATTCTTGTGAGGAATCCTACTGTGGACCTCAATTTATCTACCCGCTCTGGACCATTTCCGGAATCTCTAGGCTGACCCCTCTAGGCTAGACTTGATCTACTCTATAGTTAGACTGGAGATATAAGGGGTGGGTTAATTGTGGACCAATTCATACAGAGCATTTTTCGCATTGGTGGTCCGTGTGTGGGGAATTTACAAACCTTAACCTTACTTAACAAAAATTGCAGAATTAGGCTAAATGGTCTAGCCTAAGCCTAACCTGAGCAAGCCTAATTAGGTCTACAACCTAGGGCCTAACTAGGAAACATTTACATTTAAGGAGTCTCATTCTCTTATAAGCTTAGACCTGAGTGACATAAGTACTTGGGGGGGATTAAACCAAATTTAAACTCGACTGTTTTGTCTGTGCTCTCTCTTCTCTGGTAATTTCTTCTTGTCCTATATTTCATTACGATCCCCAGTTAAACAACATTAGTGAACAAGCATTTAAAATGCATACAACTCCAAGCATCCAATTCTTCTTTTAAGGAAGAATCACTCAACAGATTTTTTCAACAGGCACATGCATTCCTTGCAATCTGTGTGTATATATATGTATATATACACTGTACTCTTTACATGTGCCACAAATACACTCAACCTATCTGAACATAAGCAAGGATTGCATGGGTTACTCAATGAGGGTCTTATGGCCTACCTTGGCCATGGGCCAAACAATGAGCCTTGGTCTTATGGCCTACCTTGGCCATGGGCCAAACAATGAGCCTTGGTCTTGTGGCCTACCTTGGCCATGGGCCAAACAATGAGCCTTGGTCTTGTGGCCTACCTTGGCCATGGGCCAAACAATGAGCCTTGGTCTTGTGGCCTACCTTGGCCATGGGCCAAACAATGAGCCTTGGTCTTGTGGCCTACCTTGGCCATGGGCCAAACAATGAGCCTTGGTCTTGTGGCCTACCTTGGCCATGGGCCAAACAAGAAAGGTCTTATGGCCTACCTCAGCCATGGGCCAAAACAATTGAACCTTGGTTTTGTGGCTTATTGTGGCCATGGGCCAAACATTAAATGTCTTATGGCCTACCTTGGCCATGGGCTAAACATTGTCTTATGGCCTACCTTGGCCATAGGGAAAACTATTACAAGGGTCTTATGGCCTACCTTGGCCATAAGGAAAACTATTACAAGGGTCTTATGGCCTCCCTTGGCCAGAGACCAAACAATACAAAATAAGACCCAGACTGGATAAACCAAAGACTGTTCCCAGAGACCAACTAGCTACAGCCAAACAGACAAAACTTGATACTGTAGAATCAAATGTGACCAACTATAAAACACGAACACCTACATTACAGAACTTTAATGTAACTGCTGCCTCAACTTACACACCATATTGCAAATTTTGTGCAAGTAATGAACACAGTAGTACTGGGTGTGACAAATATTCAGATTTTAACCAAAGGGCTAAAAGATGTGAACAGTTGAACCTGTGTAAAAAGTGTACTGGCCAGGGACATTATAAGAAAGACTGTAAATCTAGGTTAAGATTCAAGTGTAAGTTTTGTAAAAGTTTACGACATGTCTCATCAATGTGTGATTCACCAAAGTGTCCAAATAATAGTACTCAAACTCAAAAGATACCTCCCCAAACAAAGGTAATCAAGAAAATGCCACTTGCATGGGACATTCTGCTTGTTCAAACAATGTAACAAGAAATACTGAGATTATTTTACCAACTATTACTTTGGACTTAGTGAATAGTGAGGGTAGTACCACTCCAGTGAGATGTCTTATAGACTGTTGTTCTCAACAAACATTTGTTTCAAAAAATGTAGTTAATAAATTGGGTTTGACACCAAACCCGAATGAACAAAACATCAATATTGCATCATTTGTTAAAGATAACTCGGACAAAAATAGCTATAAGACAATTGACCTGGAACTACATTTAGGAAGTAAATTCAAGAAAATTGAAGCAGTTATTATTTCTAAAGTAGGACAAAACAAACTGGTTATACCCAAACTAGAACAAACCATAAATCATTTGGGAAAACACTACAAAATAGCTGATAGACATATCACTAACAACACAGTAGCTAACATTGAAATGCTAATAGGGGCAGATTATATTAATCTTATTCATAAGGGCATAGTAGAGATAGGTAATGGTATAGCTATTCAGACTCTATCAGGGATAGCCCCTTTGGGTGACCTATCAGACTACAACCTAGACCTAAACCAAAACAGTTCATGACCAACAAATACTATGTGCCTCAACTCAGTCCTACATAACACCTGTAAGAATAGCAACACTTTGAATAATATTATCTCAACTGAGAACATTAATTCATCATTATCAAATGAAACTTTGGATGAGGCAATTCAAACTTTATGGTTGCTAGAATCTGTGGGTATACATGACACAAATCAAACTTCAGAAGATCAGTTAATGGTAGAAAGATTTGAAGACACCATTCAGTGCAAAGACAATAGTTATTTTGTTGAGTTACCTTGGAAAATAAATTGTCCAACTTTAAGAGACAATCTCAAAGTAGCTAAAGGACATTTATATAAAGTAATGAAAAAACTCAGACAAGATAATAATATTGTAAAGTACAGTGATGTCTTCAAAGAACAGCTACAGAAAGGCTTCATTGAAGAAGTAACAAATAACCCTTTTAAAAAAGATGGTTGTCATTATTTAACCCACAGGGGGGTTTATCGACAAGATGCCCCAACAACAAAACTCAGAGTAGTATATAACTGTAGCCTCAAAGACAGTGATAAACACAGTTTGAATGATTGCTTGATTGAGGGTCCTAATCTCATTTCTGACCTTGTGAAGATCTTACTGAGGTTCAGGTTAGACAAATATGCTGTACAAAGTGACATTTCAAAGGCATTTTTGAGAATAAATCTTAAAAATGAATATGATAAGAACCAA
Source organism: Bathynomus jamesi (assembly GCA_023014485.1). Classification (NCBI taxonomy): domain Eukaryota; kingdom Metazoa; phylum Arthropoda; class Malacostraca; order Isopoda; family Cirolanidae; genus Bathynomus; species Bathynomus jamesi. The sequence continues at coordinate 233,197 of JAJOZX010002334.1, read as the reverse complement.
CTAAGGTTCTTATGGTTCAAGGATCCATTTGATTTGAATAAAGGGTTCATAACCTATAGATTTAATGTTGTGTTGTTTGGAGCCAATTGCTCACCTAGCCTATTAGCATTGACAATTAGACATCATTTAAACCAGTTTAATAACTCTCTAACATTGAATTTCCTTAAGGAACATTTCTACGTAGACAATCTAATAGGCTCAACGACAACAAAATCTGAATTATCTGAAGTCTATGAACACTCTCAAAACATTATGCAACAAGGTAACTTTGAACTTAGAGAGTGGATTTCAAATGATGAGGATTTAAACAAAAAGATTTTAAGGGATAATAATGGTCTTACTGAGCCATCAGACAGAGTTAAAACTTTAGGTATGAACTGGTATTTGGATGCAACTTCTAACAGTCATGATTCAATCTGTACTAAAGGTTTTAAACTTGATGAGGAAGCAAATACTAAAAGACAAATATTATCAGAGGCTTCCAAAATTTTTGATCCCATGGGTCTATTCCTGCCTTCAACAATAAAATCAAAGATTCTCCTCCAAGAAATTTGGAGGACAAATGTTGGGTGGGATGATCCAATAACAAATGAAAATCAAAAATCTTGGAAGAAGTTAGCTACTGATTTAACAAAAGTGCAGAACATTAAAATTCAAAGGTGCTGTGGGTTTAGGGATAAGCCCCAGAGACTTCATGTGTTTGCTGATGCAAGCACACAAGCTTATGGGTGCTGTGCGTATCTTGTAAGCCCTACAGAAAGTCATCTAATTTATGCCAAAGGGAAAGTAGCACCTCTCAAACCTATTCGAACCATACCTCAATTGGAACTATTGGCTGCTACATTAGCCATTAAAACCATTTCATTGCTTAAGGATGCTTACTATGACGTGTGTTTAAGTCATATCCACGTCTGGCTTGACAGTCAGATTTGTCTTGCCTGGATACGGAATGATAGCATTAATAGTAAGAATATCTTTGTAAGAAATAGGCTAAAAGAAATAGCTGACGCTAATGAAAGCCTACAAGTAAACTTTCACTATGTTCCAACTAAACAGAATCCAGCAGACTTTCTGACCAGAGGTTTATCCTACAAGTTGTTGAAGTCAAACAAAACTTGGTTTATGGGACCAAAGTGGCTCTGTGATACAGACCAATGGCCTGTGGAACAAGTTAACTTGACATTAAATTTAATCTTTTCAAATGAAAAGGTTGAACCAATCACTAATTATGAACAGTATTCTGATTTCAACAAACTTGTCAGGGTGACAGCCTACTGTTTGAGGTTTACTCACAACTGTTTAGCTACAATTAACAAACAGCTAAATAAAAACAATCATAATTATACAAAGTTGCAACCCAATATTGGATAGGCCAGGCACAACAAAAAGAGTACAATAAAGAGTTAGAATTCTTAACAAATGGGAAACAAACAAAAGAACCTGTACCATCAGTAGTTGTGGATCTAAACTTGTTCAGAGATGAGGAAGGCCTTCTAAGGTGTAAAGGGAGATTAGACAAATCAAAACTGTCATACAAAAGCAAAAATCCAATCCTTTTACCTAGATTTAGCTATTTGACAACATTAATAATCAGAAAAACACACAATGATGTATATCATATGGGGTACCACAGACACTAACTACATTAAGAAAAACTTATTGGATACCCAAGGGAAGGATCACTGTTAAAACAGTCCTGAGTGAGTGTGTTACATGTAGGCGTATTCATGCTAGGCCCTATAGGAAACCAAATCCTCCTGCTTTGCCAGAGGAGAGAGTTACTCTCAACAGACCCTTTGAGACTGTAGGCATTGACTATACAGGAGCATTGACTGTAGGGGTGGTTGACACTGAACAAAAAATGTACATTGTACTGTTTACATGTGCAGCCTCACGAGCTGTTTATTTGGATGTTGTGGAGGACCTAACAGCAGAATCTTTTGTTGCTGTCTTTAAGAGATTCTGTGCACGACATTCAGTACCCAAGACAGTTTGGACTGACAATGCTACATATTTCAAAGCTGGTGAACAAGTCATCCACGACTTGTTAAGCAATGAAATCACACAATTATATATACAAAATACAAACATAAAGTGGAAGTATATTCCGGTTGCCTCTCCTTGGTATGGTTCTATCTGGGAGAGGAATATACAAACAGTAAAGAATTGCTTGAAGAAAGCAATTGGCAAAAAACAGATACACTTATTTGGGTTACTCACTCTCCTGGCTGAGATTGAGAACATCATTAACAATAGGCCACTCACTTATGTGAGTGACAACATTAATGACCCAGAACCATTAACTCCAAATCATTTGATTCGGGGAGAACAAGTTAGTCTCCTGCCGGACTACGAGATAGACTCTTCAGAAGACCCAAACTGGACTCAACGACATGATGAGCTCCAGACTAAGTTACAACATTTAACTAGAGTTAAAGCTCATTTCATAAAACAGTGGAAAACTGAGTACTTGATGGGTCTAAGGGAGAGACATAAACAAATGACTAAGAAGGATTGGTCTGACACAATTAAGGTAGGGGACCTTGTTCTCATACATGACAGTACTCCAAGACAATACTGGCCTCTGGCTAGAGTTTCAGAACTCAGACCAGGGGCAGACGGGGTAACAAGAGTGGTCAAATTAAGGACTTCAACGGGTGACACAACAAGAGACATTTCTCTTTTGTACCCTTTAGAGTCTGGACCCAAAACAATGGACTTTGGAGAACCTTCTCCACTGACAGTAACAACTGGAGACACTGAACTTCCAGTAACTATTCCTTTGACAGTAGGAGTGGTGACGCATCCTACTACAACATTGACAGACACAAGACCTCAGCGACAAACAGCATTAAAGGCGCGACTATTTTTACAACAAAAAATAGATGCTGGGGAATTGTAATTTTATCTTCTAACTTTCATTTTTCTTTTCTTATGGTAAAGACCATAGACAGTTTCATCCTATGGATGTATATTTTATCTTCTAATTAAATGCTACACCTTCTCCATGAGAAGGTGAGGATAGGCACTGTTAATCAGATTAACAGGCATTTACAGTTAAATAGTTAGCTAGTCTACACTCAGACAAAAATTGGTGACAATGACACCAAAATTTTTATCTCCCGGGGCCCCCAGTATATGGAAAACTGATGAGTGGGTAGTTGGGAGGTAACGAAAATGGTTCACTGAGTAGGTAGGTAGTTAATCTAACAATCATTAAATTCCTTTTATGTCAATAACTGGGTGGATGAAACCAATTGGTTGCTCACCAGAGTTATTCTCCACACTAGTATTTATATACTGTGTGGGAGGAGCGTGCTCGGTAGTGGAGATACATTACCGCTCAACCAACCGAGGAATAAACCAAGACAACGCTGGTACGAGAAGCCCCGCGAAAAGGAGAACAAAAGGGGGAACGAAAACGAAGAACGGGGCGAGAGGACGTACCAGCAAAGTGCGCTCTCGAAAACATAACCGGAGAAGGGAGAGACTGTAATAACTAAAAGTAAGTGACTAATTGAGTTTTTACACCAAACAGTTAATTACATTAAATTAAGCTGGGTCAGACAAGTTAGGCCTACATTGTGGCCTAAGACCCAGCATCAACTCGTAGCTTAACAAAGGTGAAGGTAGATTGCCCTAACCTAATTCTTGTGAGGAATCCTACTGTGGACCTCAATTTATCTACCCGCTCTGGACCATTTCCGGAATCTCTAGGCTGACCCCTCTAGGCTAGACTTGATCTACTCTATAGTTAGACTGGAGATATAAGGGGTGGGTTAATTGTGGACCAATTCATACAGAGCATTTTTCGCACATGTTTAATTTTGGGTTCGCCATTCTTAACATGAGGTAAATGGGTTCGCTATTCTTAACGTGATCCCAAATTTGTATGCTCCTCCCCCAATTTTTTTTTCTCCTATGTTTATTGTGTATATATATATATATATTTTGTAACCTGTATATATATAGTCTTGAACTCTTTATGTACTTTAGTGTTCCTGAGGATGTCATTAGGCGAAAGCGCTTCAGCACAATTCTATGTTTCCTTTCCTTCGTGGTTTTATTCATTATAAATATTTTTCACGTGTTACTTTCGTGAAATAATTTTCATATATATATATATAATATATATATATATATATATACACACACATAAAAGTACGTGTTGCTTTGTGATTTCTTTGCATATATATATATATATATATATATATATATATAATATATATATATATATATATGTAGAGGCAAAAGAAATTTCTCTTCCTCGCCTGTTTGTTTCATGGCTGGAAGTTGTAAACAAGGCAATAAAAGCCCACGTGGGCACGAACCATCCACAAAGACAAAAGCAAATTTTATTTTGTGTTTCCAAAATGCCCACGAAAACTAAGTGTCTTCCGAGCCCATATAAACGCGAGTTCACTTCAAATCACTCTCACTTGCCCTTCTCTTGCATTTGTCGTCACATCTCGCTCTCAGTTCCCGCGTCAGTAACGCCACCCGCTCTCCGGCCTTTGCCGGAGAGCGGCTCGCCGTCTTTCAAGGCTCCGGTCGAGCATACACGAAGTCTATCATTAAGTAAGGCCCTCTACAATTTCATCCCGCAAGAAGCAACATTACTGCTGCAGGAGTTTCCGCTGGTCCCCCTTTCAACAAGTCTCAACCGGCCCTCAACACTCATTCTCTCGCCGGCAGGCCAGCCCGCCTTCAGATGCATCTACTTTGAGGCCCAGGTCCGTAAACCTTTTCGTAGGTCAAAAGCCCATTTGCCCTACCTTTCTGTATTCGTGTTAAGCAACTCCCGTGTAACCTATATAACTTCAGTGTAAACCTTAGCCTAGCAAATAGGCTATTTTCAAAGTGTCCCCAAACAACCGGCAAACTAACTTTCCCATTACGACTGCAGTATTCATTTATCTTACCTTATTTGAATCCGCTTGTTTATTTGCTCATTTATGTATTTTATTTTACTTGCCTAATCCGTTTACTGTATCAATACCGTACTTTCATTACCTCAGTTATTATTGGCTTAATTACTTATTATTGCGTGTTCACTGCCGTATATCTCATTAGCCTACCTAAATTGGTGTTTCTTTCGTTATTGTATTCACTTAACTTTTATACTGTATAAACCATTTCTTATTGCTAATAAATAATCAGTCATTCTAATATCGCACAATTACCGAATACATACTTATTAATCACTGTCAACATATAATTCATTTATTTTTCTATTTAAACAAAAAACCACAAAGTCATTTCTATCTCCTTATTAAATATTGCTTGTTTGGGCCGAAGCCCAGACTGGTGACCCTAAGCATTCGTTTCAATTTAATTCATAAATTGTAGTGAACCTACTTTCTAGGCAACTATATATACACTATACATATATACAGGGTGTTTGAAAACTTTCTGTTCAAATTGTAATGGGGGATAGGCAACACCAAGACAAACCCTTTTCGTCTATAAGTGTATGTCCGCTGACGTCACCATTCGGCGCGAGAGGGCGCCGCTGCAATTGGCTAAAAGGTGAAGTGGGCTAGACTCGCGCTTGCCGCGGGCATTCTTAAATCGGACGTAGCACGCATAATATGTTTATTTAAAGAAGGCATGTTTATTTAAAGAAGGTGCTGAAAGTTGCGACCGGTAGCATCAATGCATGCCCGACAGCGTCGAAGCATTGACCGACGTACACGTCGAAAGATTCCCGGCATTTCGGGAACAGTTCCAGCGGCGACAGCGATTCTTGCTACGAGGTCTTCTTCTGAGTAAATGGGAGTCTCGTACACGAGGTTCTTCATGTGTCCCCACAGGAAGAAATCGAGGCATGTTAAATCGGGCGATCTCGGTGGCCAGGCTACGGGCCCACCCCGGCCTATCCATCGGTCCCCAAAAGTGGCGTTCAGATAATCCCGCACATCGTTGCTGGAGTGTGCTGGGGCCCCGTCGTGTTGAAACCACATTCGTCTACGAATAGCCACGGGAACATCTTCCAGCAGTTCCGGCAACGTTTCTTCAAGAAATATCCGATAAACCCGCCCGTCGAGTCGGGCAGGCAGCAGGTACGGTCCAATCAACTTGCCATGGACGATACCCGCCCAAACATTGACAGCGAACCGTTCTTGATGAGCATGCACCCGTGTAGCATGTGGATTTGCGTGCGCCCACACGTGAGAATTGTGCATGTTAAACACACCCTCACGTGTGAAACAGGCCTCATCTGAGAACAGCACATAAGCCGGAAAATTAGGCTGCACCGCTGTCTGCTGCAGAAACCAGCGTGCGAATTCCACACGAAGAGGGTAATCCCAAGGTTGTAATGCCTGGACTCTCTGACGATGAAACGGATGTAACTGCTGCTCGTGCAACACTCTCCAGACCAGGTCGTGGTTCACACCGAGGATACGTGCAACACCTCGCGTGCTTCACCTTTTAGCCAATTGCAGCGGCGCCCTCTCGCGCCGAATGGTGACGTCAGCGGACATACACTTATAGACGAAAAGGGTTTGTCTTGGTGTTGCCTATCCCCCATTACAATTTGTACAGAAAGTTTTCAAACACCCTGTATATATATATATATGTGTATATATATATATATATATATATATATATATATATATATACAGTATATATTTGCAGATGATGTACCGCCGATTCGTGCCTATGTGAAGTGGCACATATCTTGGCGAGGCAGTGGGTCGGGGTGTTGCTAGGGTTGGGGTAGTGAACTCGGAGAATGAGGAGGGTTTAAGTAGTGAGTAGGAGGAGGAGAAGGTATAGTCCTAAATGCGGTGAAGTAGATGGGAGTAAGTTAGGAAGGAAAATATTGCTTCCGTTGAAAATCGGGATCCTTCGGCGAGTATGGACTCGGGACACTCGGATGTGGAGATACGGGAAAAGAAGGGGAAGCACCTATGGCGGAGAGCAGATAAATTCGGGCATTCGACGGGGTCACGGCAGGCGGGGCAGAGCGGGGCACCATGGGCACCATGAGGTGCCCATGTGTTAGGCGTGTGTGTCCTTGCGGAGACGGGCCAGAACCACCTCTTTATGTCGGGATCGATGGAACAAGGAGGCCCAATGTTCCAACTGTGGTTTTATCCGGTGAAGCTTATTATCTGTGGCTTGGTCCCACTCCCGTTGCCAGAGGGAACGGAAGTGGGAACGGAGAGTTGGGAAGAAGTCAGTGAAAGGGAGGGGTCGGGAGGAGTCTGGTAGCAAGCAAGCAGCCCTTGCCGCGCGGTCCACTTCCTCATTGCCCTGGATGCCGACATGTGCCGGGACTCAGCAGAAGGCGACCGTTTTGTGTCTGAAAACCGTCAGGAAGTGGAAAGTCTGCTGGATAGTGCAGACGAGCGGGTGGAGGGGTTAAATATTTCGAGAGAGAAGTGCGCTTTGGGAGTCTGAATATATTATGAAATCGCTGGCCGGGTGGGTGCGCACGATATCGAGGGCCTCTAAGATGGCGAAGAGTTCTGCTGAGAACACTGAGGCCTCGGACGCTTCGGGAAAGTGGCTGGAGTAGTGTTACCGCTGAGGCGGCCATATCAGCCTCCGAGCGGGAACCGTCTGTGTAGATGGAGACAGTGTCCGAGTGTCGAGTTTTGCGTTCCCAGGAAAATGACCTATATGCCGTGGTGATAGTGGTGGTCTCTGGCAGTGTTTCTTTCGTTATTGTATTCACTTAACTCTCATACTGTATAAACCATTTCTTATTGCTAATAAATAATCAGTCATTCTAATATAGCACAATTACCGAGTACGGTACATACTTATTAATCACTGTGAACAAATAATTTATTTATTTTTCTATTTAAACAAAAAACCACAAAGTCATTTCTATCTCCTTATTAAATATTGCTTGTTTGGGCCGAAGCCCAGACTGGCGACCCTAAGCATTCGTTTCAATTTAATTTATATATATATATATATATACTTGCAGATGATGTACCGCCGATTCGTGCCTATCCTTCTCTGCAGAACGACATTGGGGTGAAGAGCCAAAGCGGGTAGATGTGGTATGTGATGGGCATGACTGAGGGAGGGGCATGTTCGAGATGTCCAGGAAGGAGCGGACCGCTTCGGTGAAGTGCCAGCTCCGTCCTTGGGGAGGGAGTTCGGAAACTGCCGCACACAGGAGCGAGGAGGGTAGCCTCTGCACGCGGAGGTTCTCATGAGTAGCAGATCCCGTCGGAGGGTGAGAAGAAGGTAGTTGCATTCCACTCGGAGGCTGGAGGCAGGAGAGGCGCGGAAGGCACCGGTGGAGAGGCGGAGGCCCCAGTTTAGAACCGGGTCCAGAATACGGAGGCGAGTGCTAGAGGCGGAGCCATACACCACGCTTCTATAATCCAGCTTCGACTGGACCATGACAGTGTAAATGCGAAGGAGAGAGCCTCGGTCGGCGCTCCACGTGGAGTGGGAGAGATGATCTAGGAAAGCGAGGTGACGCTGGAGGGAGTTCTTTCGGTGCCTGAGATGGGGAGCCCAAATGAGCCGTTGGTCCAGTATCATGCCCAAGAACCGCGCAGAGGGTACCACCTCGAGCGGTTCACCGTATAGCGTGACAGAGGGGGCGGGGAAGGCAGTGGTCTTCTCCTTTTTAAGAGAAGGCTAGAGCCTTGGTCTTGGAGGTGGACAGGCGGAATCCAACCGACGTCGCCCATCTCTCCACCCGATGGCTGGCGAGCTGGATTTGCCGTTGAACGACGGCCGGTTCCCGCTCCGCGAAGTAGATTGCGAGGTAATCCGCATAGATGGAAGAACGAACGAACGGTGGGTGGAAGGCTTTTTGATATTGTGTTCATTACTATAGAGAAGCACAGCACACTAAGGATGCTTCCCTGTGGGATCCTATCCTCCTATACGAAAGAGTCCGAAAGGACTGGGCCCACCCGCACTTTAAAGGTTCGGGAGGAGAGGAAGCCCCTGATGAAGGTCGGCAGGTCTCCGACGAGACCCAAACTTTGGAGCTGCTTGAAGATTATGTGTCGACGGGTGGTATCGTAGGCCTTCTCCATATCATAGAAGGTGGACAGGACGAATAGTCCACTGTCGAAGGCGTTCTGTATTTCTCGACTGGGGAGTTGGAAAGGAATCACTATTTTTTAGGAAAAAGGAGAGTCGCGTGGCGACCATTTTTTCAAATATCTTGCAGGCGCAGCATGTTAGGGTGATCGGTCTATAGTTTTGGGGGTCGAGGAGGTCTTTGCCGGGTTTGAGGATCGGGATTACATAGGCCTCCCTCCACCAGGAGGGGAAGGTACCTCCTATCCAAATACGGTTGTAGAGATCCAGTAAAAAAATCTTCATGGTAGGGTGGATGCGCTGAATCATGATGTAAAGGATACCATCCAGGCCAGGGGAAGGAGACTGTCGAGAGGCTAATGCCGCCTGTAGCTCACGCATAGTGAACAACCGATTGTAGGGGCTGTCTAGATGCAATAAAGAGGGATTAGTTTTAGTGGTGGGAACGAAGGAACTGTCCGAGGCTCGTAAAGGAGGTCGTCGTTAGTCCGGAGGACTGGTGGTCGGAAAAGGGTATGTCGCCCCTCGACACCCCGTACCTTCTTCCAGATGGTATCTGAAAGTGTGAAGGAGGTGATCCCAGATACAAACTTTCGCCTCCAACTCAACCCTGGACGATAACAGTGCTTTTCTTCCATCTCCTCCCTCTGACTTAATTATGTCTGTAATTAAAATCTCCTCCAAAGATATCTTTTTCTCCCCTATCTGGTTTCAACTTGAGGAAGTCGTATGGTCCTGATGGGGTTCTTCCTTTGGTTCTCAAGAATTGTGTTTCTGTGCTGACACCGTATCTAGGCAAACTCTTTCGTCTTTGTCTTTAATCTTACACTTTTCATTCCTTTTGGAAGTTTGCTTACAGTCAGCCTGTCACAAAGAAGGGTGACCGCTCTCAACCCTCTAACTATCGTCTGATTGCTTTGATTTCACATCGTCAGTATGGGTTCCGTAATGGACTCTCCACTGGCAATTTTCTTGCATATTTCTCTGGCTCTTGGTCATCCTCCTTTTAAGACTTCGGTGAAACCTTTGCTTTTGCGTTTGACATATCAAAAGCTTTGGATAGAGTCTGGCACAAATCCTTAATTTCGAAACTGCTCTCCTTTGGTTTTTATCCTTCTATCTGTGCCTTCATCTCTGATTTCCTTTTTGGCCAATCTATATCTGCGGCTGTAGATTGCCACTGTTCTTCCCCTAAAGCTATTAATAGTGGTGTTCCTCAGGGTTTTATCCTGTCACCCACTCTTTTTTTTTTATTTATCAATTACCTTTAAGTCGTACTTCTTGTCCTATCCACTTCTATGCCGATGATTCCACCCGCTTCACAAAATGTCTCTGTCAACAGTCACTCCATGCTTCGCCTGAGACGGCTATGGTGCACCTGACTTCCAATCTTTCTACTATCTCTGACTGAGGAAGGGAAAACCTTATGGTTCTCAATGCCTCAGAAACTCGGTCCTTTCATTTGTCTACTCGTCACAATCTTCCACACGACTATCTCCTTACCTTCAACAATACACAACTCAATCCTTCCTCTTCTCTTAACATTCGTGGTGTTTCCTTTTCTCGTGAATTTTCTTGGAAAGATCACATATATTCTCTTTCTAAAACAGCTTCTGAGAGGTTGTGTTTTCTGTACCGGTTCCGAAGTTTCTTCACCCCTACTCAGTAGCTGTCTCTGTACAGAGGTCTTGTTCGCCCCTATGTGGAATACGCCTCTCATGTGTTGGGTGGCTGAACCCACATAGCTCCATGTGACCGGGTGGAATCAAAGGCTTTTCTTCTCATTAACAGGACCGTCGAGAGGGCAGGGAAGCCGGGATAAATCCCCGGACCCGGACCTCTAGGGGGCCCAGAAAGAAGGGGTATAAAACCTAAAAATATTAATAAAGCAATTGATTAAATAAGAGAGAGGAAATATAATTAATGAACATACATTTTATAGAGATTATCATAGTCAAACTGAAACTGATAAAATATTATCTGCGGTCCACCAATGCCCAAGACCGACTGACAGATCTGGGAACTATTGTAATTGAAAGCCAGTTAGCGCATACTTTAAATTTCATCAGAATCATTTACCACTTTGTTAGAGAGAAGGCAAAGAAAGTACACTTCTAATTATGAAAATCTTCCAGTAAACAATTGTCTTGCCTGCATGGACTGGTACTGCATTTGTAAATTGTATGGTGATAGAATTAATATAATTGATTCGAAAAATAAAATGGTCATTTTCTTCGGAGTTGTTTATTCATAACTATGTTTTCAATAGTGACTTGGACATATAATCAATTTGTTTGTTATGTACACAAAAAACATTCACAATAAAATACTGAGTAAACAGGGGGGCGCATATACCAATCCTTTCCCGGGGCCCGTGGCAGGTCTCGTCGACCCTGCTCATTAATACGCCCTCCCCCTCCGCCCAGTTACTGACTGTCTTCAATCTCTCTCTATCTTCACCATCGCTATTATAACGGACACTGCTTTTCTGAACTTTAACTGCAAACCTCCTCCTTTAGGCCAAGGCTACACTCATGAGCGACTTTGTCGATGCGACGAAGTTGTAACGACAAATTGCAAATAATAAGTATTGTTGTCTCCAATGGGGAAAGCTACACGGCAGACAGCCGCGACATTTATTCTCTGTTGCATCCGGCTGTCTTTTCCCTGCGACTTTGTTGTCGTAGGGAGGATTGGTTGTATTGTTCTAAATGCAGTAGGCTACACGAGCGACTTTGTCACAGCGTCACTACCACATACCTCTTAAAACGAAGAAATCGCAGATTTGTTGCAACCCATGTAATTTGCAACAGCCACTGCGATTGTGTCGATGCGAAACCTTCCAACTCTGACACAGCGACAAAGTCGCTCGTGTAGCCTTTGCCTCAAGGCGACCTTGCAGCACCTTACTTTCGACACATTCTCATCCTTTTTCTATCCATCTCTCTGACGCAACAGTTCATCGGTATTCTCAATCTTTCATCTGCGTAACCGGTCAACTCTGGAACAACCTCCCTCAATCCATCTTTTCCCCCCGTCTATGATCGTTAATCTTTAAAACGCAGTGTGTTCAGGCATCTCGAAAATTCTGGATCTTTATTTCGGCTGCTTTCTTCTTCTATCGGGGAGGGGGTTATTTTGCGGGCGTTCGCCCTTCGCCACCCTTTCCTGCATGAAGAAAATATTTCAGACAGGTACCATCATCAGTTTTGTTTCGCAAGTCACTTAAGCAACACTGATTCTTATTAATGTACTGTATACTAGATGTTTTAAATGTTACTGATAACATATCTTCGTTACTTTGGTTTTGCTTCCACCCGAATTGTTTATTCTGACGGTTAAGCTTGTCACTCCCTTATATATAGTTTAACGTGGAATCCGAACCATGCCCCACCACGGGTGTAAGAAATTGGTCCTCGCCCAGACTCGGTCTCACGACCTCCCGATCAGCAGCCCAATGTCTTAATTACTAGGCTACCGACGGCACCCATTTATCTACCAACCAATTTTTATTGTGTGGAAGGATGAACATCTGGTTTTTGCTGCGCGCCGCTTACTGTCACCGGGTTTCGAACCCAGGGCCGGTGGATTCGTAGCCAGCGATGCTAACCACTACACCACCGAGGCGCATAGGCTTATTGTACATGTGAAATGTGGTATTAAATCAGGTGCAATCACAAATTACATAAATTATATTTTATTTCAATTATACTACATCGAATATATAGTGCGCCACACTTATTTTTTATTTATATTAAGATTATCTCGGTTTTCATTTGTAATGATGGAAATTAACAGAGTTAATCCTTATTTTCAATTATAAACACTGGAATCAACCTCCCAGATTTTGCTTGAAAAGCTAACATGCTTCCAAATGGTATGTTCAGATAAAAACTTGATATTTCTTCTCTACAAAAGAGAAAAATAGAACATAAATGTTTTCATTAATATTCTGTAAATCTATGGGTGATTTTTCGCTTAACATATTTAACATTGTATACCTTATGTCATATATATTTTTTTTTTGTGAAGTTAAATTATATTAGAAAACACTGCTCTTTCTCAGGTGGTCAGTTTATAAGAACTAGATAAAGTTCTGATAAATCTATAAACTGCATTTATCTATACAAGAATGTATAAAGATATGGTTAGTCTGAAAATACTAATTAACGATATGGGTTTACATTACATCTTCTATCTTTATTAATACCTTCCAGGTGTACAAATTTATTTTTAAGGAAAGATGCAACGACGTTCTGGATTCTTACTCCATCATACAGTTTTAAATTTATTAATTAGTCGTATCGTTTATTACCATGATGAACACTATATTTTATGGGATTTATCTCCTGCCAGGGAAGATTATCATTATCAATTTATAAATCCTTTTAAATGGAAATCGAGGGTTCATTGATAAGAAAACTTACTCAAAATTTATTGGACAGAAAACGTTGTCAGTTACAATAAATAACTTGCCTGAACAGCAGCAGTTGGGATACAAATAGTTACAGTTTAAATTAGAATTTAATGTGGAATGATTTTCTATAGATACTACGTATATATTAATGTCGACTGAAGGTGGAAATAAAAGTTTGGACGAAAAAGACTGCCACTAAAAATGTTTAAGCGTTAAAAATTAAGGAAAACTTTTAACTACATACAATATTTTGAAGGTTTCAATTGACGGACTTTTGAGGCAAAATGTCCTTAACCCTAAAAACCAATCGCCTTCAACAGATTAGGTTACACAATTCGTTGAGGTTTAGTGAAGGGTCATAATCAGAAGTACACACGAAAAGACGCCACGAGAACAAACGAATGGAAGTGAATAGTAGTAGTATCTATAAAAATACTGTACATGCTATTTATTACGTGCACAATTTAATCTCGGTCATTAATCCATTTCCAAAATAAAATAAAACATTTCAAACCTTAATTTACTCTTCTTAGTGATTACATAAAATACAATTAATTAGTACTAGTATAAAAGACCATTCATGACATTTTAATGCAGACAAGGAGCGGCTAAAGATTAATAATGATTATAACTTCGTTTACGTTGTAACGTTAAGTGGAGTACGTGACGATTTTTTTCAGTTTCTATTCACGTTTGATTAGCGCACGCAAAACTTCAGAGAAGTATTTTGAAAGAAATCCTGCATCGATGAACTCACTGGTACGAAAAACTATTTTTGAATGAAAACAAGCCAAAAAAGACATACTTTTAACTTAAATTATCAAAACTTTCAAAATGTTCTTTTACAATTACTATTAAGAGGAAAAATTAACGATAATCAAAGACTTATTTCCTCAGCCTTCATCATCATCTTCGTCATCGTCATCATCAGTATCCTGCAGCCACGTCAGCCACTGATTCACCTTGAAAACAAAGAGATTATTAGTATTAATGTGAGGGTTTTCATTTGGGTTAAACAAATAACATACCAAAAGTTGAGATATGTGCGATCCCCTGTACCCCTCGCACATAGTGGCCCTTTTTCCCCACTCTTCTAGCTGAGATTTCACAATAAGCTTTGAACCTATTCTGAACATCAATTTAAGATAAGTTAAAAACAAGTTAGAAGACCTTATTTGCCCTTATTTAAATCAAATGGGTATCATCTTTATTTAGGGATACTTTTTTTTTATGCAGGGTTGCTAGATTCGCCACTTTGTGGGCAAATTTCACAAATGTGCAAAAAAAGTTTGGCAACCCTAATTTTTTTGAGTACTTTTTGCAAAGAATTATATTTTATTTTTGTTTCAGTTTATTGATTAAGTGGAATTATTATTGGTTATTGATTCAAACTATTGGTTTTTAAGTTAAATAGAATGCATTGACTTTGATGGGAGAAGAGATGGCACATTAACCAGGGTAGGCAAAATCAAAGAAGAGCACTACGACATTGTTAAAGAGCCTGGAAATATCTATAGAGATCATGTAACACCTGATCATGGAAATGCTCGTTGTGTAGCAGAAGAGCTGATTACTACAGGGTGTCCCAGAATTAACTATCTATTTCAATGAAATCGGACAAAGTTTTTAAAAACACACTTTTATTTATATTTATCATGTTTAATATGTGTTAAAAATGTATAAATTTCTAAATTTTATTTTCATAATTTTTTCATAGTTTTTCATAGTTTTATTTTCATTCTCTTTCAGAACCCTATTAATAATGAATACACAAGAACGCATCTTTGTTGTAACATCCCGTATCAAAGGAATGCAATGTAATGAAATCAGAGAAAAATTTACAAGGAGATTCCACAGAACCGGTCCTACAGACAAAGCGATTCGTGAACTTGTGAACAAATTTAAAAGAACTGGATCCGTACACGACGAGGTGGGAAGAGGACGCCCAAGGACAGCACGTAACAGTACCGAACAGGTACGACAATTGTTTGAGGATGAACCAACAACTTCGGTTAGGGAGGCCGGTCGAAGACTCAACATATCCAAGACAACAGTTCATAGAATCTTGCGTTCGACACTGATGAAAAAGGCTTTGATACGGGATATTACAACAAAGATGCGTTCTTGTGTATTCATTATTAATAGGGTTCTGAAAGAGAATGAAAATAAAACTATGAAAAACTATGAAAAAATTATGAAAATAAAATTATGAAAAAAATTTAGAAATTTATACATTTTTAACACATTAAACATGATAAACATAAATAAGTGTTTTTAAAAAATTTGTCCGATTTCATTGAAATAGATAGTTAATTCTGGGACACCCTGTATAACAGTGGACTCAAAAAGTTCAGACACTAAAAGCTTTACTATGTGATGGCACTGCTGTGAACACTGGAAGAATAGGTGGAGTAATAAAGCTTGTTGAAATCTATCTCAATAGGTCTGTTCAGTGGCTGGTATGCCTTCTTCATATGAACGAACTACCATTCAGGCACGTCTACGAGGCAATAGATGGAAAAACAACAGGCCCAAGTACTTTCAAGGGTTCACTTGGAAATAAATTGAAAACTGCTCTAAAAAAATTGGAAGTGGTTGCTTTTTCTCCTGTTAAAGGAAACATTCATTAAATTCCATCTGTTGTTGTTAATGCTTTAAGCAGTGACCAAAAGTATCTCTACAATATTTGGGTTAAGTTACATCCACTGGCATCTGACGGATCATCTAACTTCTGGTACTTAGGGTATCTGCTGCGCGAATTGAAGGAGAAATAGAGATTGATCATGGAACCGGAGTTTTAGAATAACGTACTTTGCGAACCCCAAAAATGTTCTACTATCGATGATGACAGACTCAAGAAGAGAAGTTAGAGAGGTTGCAATCCAGAGAATCATTCTCTCAAGAACTACATTTTCTGGATCAAGAACTTTGACCTACTCGAACTCTTAATTTTGATTCTTCAGACTACACCGAAATGATTGATTGGCAGAGAGGTAATTTATCCGCCTCCATTTCTAAGAAACTTTAGCAATAAGGAACTTTTGCTAGCAAGACAAGAACCAGCCGAAGAGTAGAAAGCGCTGTGAATCTAGTCACAAATGCATCTGATGTACGAATTGACTACGAAAATAGCCAAAAATATATTCTTAACCTACTGGAATCACGGCAAAGATTGCCTAAATTTGAATGGAAAGGGCAGTGGAATAAATAAACATGCAGTGTTAATTTCAAAATAGCTTAAGTTTATGCATCGTGCAAAAAGAGCACTTCATTGGGTAGTTTTTTTCTTTTTCTTGTAGAAGACAAGTTCTGTTGTTTAATTTCTCAAAAATGTTATGTAATTCATTAATTTGTTCCTTATTTTTTAGCTTAATATATAGTATATACTCAAAAATACATAAAAATGTAATTTTCTTTGAGTTTAAATAAAAAATAAGAAACACGAATTTAACAGCTGAAACAATTTTTATCCGAGTTTTTACTGAAAAATGTACATTTTGGCAAATTGAAACTAAACACCAAAAACTTGTGCCGGGGGTAGGAGATTTAGGATACGCAAAATATTTTACTGGGTGACTACTGTGACCCATACGAAACCCCAACAATGTGTCACTTATGAATACAAAATATCAACCCGACCTAAATTATATATTACACGCGTATACATTTGCACACGCCCCCGCCTGTGGCCACCTTGTCGTGGTGGGCGGGCTCCCGTGTTGACCCAGTGGTCTATGTCGGCGGGGGCTTAGGGCACGGAAGGGTTACCCATGCCGGACAGGCTACTGGGGAGACCGGGACGAGCCACTAAAGTCTTTGGCTCTCAGTACGGGTCTTCAGCGCTGTCCCCTACCACTGGAAGACCACGTCTTGAGGAGGTCGCCCCCACCCCCTCCAGCAGCGGAACACTTGCATTCTCCTCTTCCGTTACCGACCCCAGTCTATACTTTGGACATGCCATTGGACATACACCCTCTGGAGCAGGGGTCTCGCCCCAGCCCACCTCAGCCGCCTATGGGCAAGTCAAGTTCCACCCAAGACTTGCCTCCAAAACCCGGCTTCTTGTTCTCCCCGTATGCCCCCCCCTCACTCGTCGTCGGCCTGCCTCCCCACAGAGATATCCCCACGGCGGATGGGGAAGTCGGCATTCACGTTCATCCTATCGACTGCTGGATATTCCAGTCCTCTTCGATTCTACAGCCTCCCAATCCCTTCCAAGTTTCCACAAATTCCAAGTGATCCGGCCTATCTCTGGGTCCGTTCCGACCAACTCTGAACGGACGCTTCAGGCGATCCGAGCCCGCAGCAACTCCAGCCGCTATGATGTGCGACCACAGAGGGATGGCTCCCTCATCAAATCACGCTCAGCCGCAGAGACGAAAGCCCTACTCTCCTTCACTGATGTCCTTGGATGCTCGGTGTCTGTCTCCCCACACCCTCGACTGAACCAGAGTCAGGGTACTATGCCACCTATTATCGATCACAGTGAACGAGCTCCAGGAGGACCTCGCACCTCAGGGTGTCACCGAGATCCACCGCTTCACATCCCGACAGGGAGGCACCCCCTTCCCCACTTCGCGCCTACTTTTTACCTTCAACACTAGTCCCTCCCGACCGTATTGTATGGGGTGTGGGAGACCGCACGTTGTGCGAGTTCACTGTCCGCCCATATATCCCAAACCTGACCTGTTGCTTTAAATGCAACAAATTCGGACACGTCAGTTCAGTTTGCCGACAACCGCAGCAACTCTGTGTTCGTTGCGGAGAAATCGCTCACCCAGACAAGATCTCCAACACACCCAAATGCTCCAATTGCCAAGGCGCACACCCCTCTTCATCCCGTGAATGCCTTTTCTTCAAGTTCGAGGAGGTCCGAGGCCTGCAGGTAGCGGACTTCCTTAACCTCCGAGAGGCGCGAGACAGGGTGCGGGATCGGGAGGTGAAGCCAGGGGTATCTTACGCCGCTGCCCTCGGCTCTGTCCTCTCGCACGCCGCCCTGGTCTGCGCTCAAAGCCCCTTCGACCACTGCTCCCCATCCCTCCCAAAGGGAGTCCTCGCTGGACCCGACGCAACCTCCTGTCCCTCCACCAACCCTCCTCTTCACGCACCTCACCTGCCACAGATTCCCCAGGAATCTGGGACCAGGACCCATCCACCTCGAATCCTGCCCTTCCAGCACTCTCTGCACACACTCGAACCTAACGCCTGAAACAAGCCGACGAGGCGGAGACGCCGGAGCGAGTCGCTAGACCCACCAGCCTTTCAACATGCCTCTCCCTCTTCCCCCAGATCTAAGAAGACGGCTCGGATCCTCACACCCCGCACCTCATCTACGAGGACCATATCACCCCACCGCAGAAGTCCCTCCAATCTACCTCCAGACTCTGACAATAGTAGCAGAGTTACATGACCCGCCTCCCACGTGGAGATCCAATCTGGACAACATCCTCTCCACCGAGGATCCAGTGGATGCGGTTCTGGCGCAACTACATGGTGTGGCCAAGGGGAGCTCGGCAGCGCCCTTGAATCTTATGGCTCTGCCCTTGCCTCCTGGTGCCATTTTCTCCACCCCTCCACGAGAACACCGATTCATCTCCTTCCACCCTCGCAGTACCTGCCCCCCCCCCCAACACCCTCCCTGTTAGCCACCCTGAGCACGTCCTCCCTTATACGAGTGTCGTTGTTTCCTGCTGGTGTCCAAAGTTTGTGCCTGTTAGTTCCCTGAGCGTATTAAGTTTTGACGTACATTTGTTTTTAATGTCCTGAATGTGGTTTGCAAAAGATAATGGTGTGTTGTCTTCTGGTGCCCCCTATCGCCACCCAGGGTTCGCCGTGAGACCGCAGACAGGCTGGGAGGTGCCACTTTGGAAAATAAAGCGCCCCCTCCTGGCCCGAACACAGCCCACCAAGAAACTCCTCACCCTCTGAGCCTACGACGTTCTCCTAGCTGCCGTGATCCACGCCTCCGGTCTTGCTCGGCCTACTCGACCCCACAATCTCCGCTGAGGTCGACTGGCCGACCGATTCCTTCTCTGGTGAACGGCAGATAACCAGCCATGCTCTTGACCCCATCCTTCGCCTTCGCGACCCCCAGATCTCCCTTCACACCCCATCCCCCATCATCGAATAATGGCCCCCCCAAAAAACTACAATAATATATTGGAACTGCAGAGGAATATTCGCAAACTACGAAGGTCTAATTCTTTGATTGCCACTTCCTGTGTGTGTGTGTGTGTGTGTGCGCGCGCGTGTGTGTGTGTGTAATCCTGGGGACCAGGCACATGCCCTGTCCTACTGGATATTCCTACACCACCACCCCGTCTCCTACCTGCACTCGAGGAGGGGCTGCCATTCTCGTACACCACGCAGTCCCCTTCCGCAATCTATCCGATCCCCATTACAGGTAATTGCTAGCTTTGCCGGGATAGACAGTACACAGTAGGGGGGTCGAAACATATCAAAAATAGTTTCTCCAATTCCACAGTATGCACGTAGTTAGAAATAATGATCTCAACAGAGTATATGCGACCCCCCCCTTACCCATTCCATAGCATCCCCACCATTTTACCCCAAATGTGACAATCATGCATTATATTAAGTCTTATTAAGTAGATTAGATTATTTAGATAGATTGAATAGATTACATAGACTAATTTAGATTTGATGAATTATATAAATTTTTATTGTCACGTTTTTTTGTTTAGTTTCAGATTGTTTATGATTGAATGAGTTATGATTTAATTCCGAATGAGTTATGTTAAATTCAGATTGAATGATTCAATTGCTAGAATTTAACAATTAGTTTCTTGTTATTAATGCTACTAGGCCTAAATAAGTGAAATCATGGCGACAAGCAGCAAAACGCACAATTCAACATTTGGTCACTCTGCAGAATTGTCACCTTCAATGACTCTTTCAAAGGCTGACGTATTTAGGCATTATTTATTGGTAAGAAAACGAGAACTGATTTTGAAAGGTTCTAGAACAGCAAAAGAATGTTACAGACAGAATTGTCACTAAAGATGTGGAAGCCATTTGGGAAAAGTTTTCCTTTCCACATATAGGATTTGAAGGAATACTGTAGCTATAAAAGTTGAACGATTGATAGAATCTGCAGCAAAGCTAAATAAAGTACCATTAAAACAAAGAAACAGTTTTCAGCAGACGGTGGAGACATTCGATGAAATATTTGATACTTGTACTTGTACTTGTACTTGTTACGATAAAAAAATCAGTCGAACGGATTGCAGATGTGA
>JAJOZX010002334.1:197500-200000 GCA_023014485.1 Bathynomus jamesi | reverse complement strand
GTGGTAGGGCGATTAATGACGAAGATAGAGGTAAAATTCAGGAAGATCTGAATAAAATCGTTGATTGGTCAGTCACATGGCAAATGAGATTTAACGTGGATAAGTGCAAAATTATGCATATAGGTTCGCGTAACGGTAATTTTGCGTATAGTATGTCAGGGAAGATTTAACAAGCGTAGAGCAGGAAAAAGATTTAGGAGTTATAGTCACTGGTGATTTAAAAGTAGCGAAACAAAGTACAGCGGCGGTCAATAAGGCGAAAAAAGTGTTAGGTTTTATAGCTCGCAATTTTGAGTACAAATCGCGCGATATTATAGTTCCTCTTTATAAATCATTAGTTTAGACCCCATTTGGAGTACGCGGTCCAATTTTGGAATCCGAATATGCGCAAAGATATAGACAAAATCGAAAGAGTTCAAAGACGAGCAACTAAGATGATCCGTCTCTTAGGTCAAAGTCGTACGAGGATAGGCTTAAAGAGTTAAAATTGACTACACTCGAGACTAGGAGGTTAAGGGGTGATCTAATCCAGGTTTTCAAAATTATGAATGGGTTTGATAACGTAGATAGAGATAGCTTTTTCGAAATATCTCAATATAATAGACTAGAAATAACGGGTGTAAGTTGA
The DNA here is from genome assembly GCA_023014485.1 of Bathynomus jamesi. Classification (NCBI taxonomy): domain Eukaryota; kingdom Metazoa; phylum Arthropoda; class Malacostraca; order Isopoda; family Cirolanidae; genus Bathynomus; species Bathynomus jamesi. Next base: position 199,372 of record JAJOZX010002334.1, on the reverse strand, counting down.
CAAGTAGAAGGTCGAGACAGCAGTTGCGAAAAACTTTTTTACGCATAGAATAGTAAATAGCTGGAATAGTTTGCCGGTAGAAGTAATTAGTAGCACGTCTATAAACATGTTTAAGAATCGATTGGACGCGCATGTTGATAGAAAGGGTATAGTTTAAGGTAGTAAAATTAAGGCTTTGTGGGGATAGATCCCACAGCTCAACACAAGTGTTGTGGGATATAGGGAGGCAGCGTCTTGGGTTAGGGGATACTCTCTGTTCTTACACACCCCATTTAAAGAGATTCCTCTGCCGAGCGGTGCCCCCCATAGTACTGTGAGGTATTGAAAAACTCATGATCTTCACTTGCCCCACAAACACCTTTAAATGGGAGACCCATAATGGGTGCACCACATTTCTACATTACTGTACAGTCTTTACAGCCACACCTACACTTTTCCTCGTAAGTGTATTATTGTAATGTATATGGTTGTAAATTTGATGTGGTCCGCAATCGATATGAACCGTGACTTAATGGATACCATAATGAAATTGACTGGATTCTTTGGATCTGATATATTTGCATGTCCGTTATATAATAGATATAGAGTGTAACATATTTGTAGATAGTAGTCTATTATGACTTGATCCTCTGGATCGAGAGATTTCTATCTTTAGTTTTAAATCGATAATTAATTATTTTTAAATTGATAATGTATATGGTTGTAAATTTTGACTTGGTCCGCAATCGATATGGACCGTGACTTGATGGATACCGTAAAGAAATTGACCGGATTCTTTGGATCTGATATATTTGCATGTCCTTTATAAATAGATATAGAATGTAACATATTTTGTGGATAGTAGTCTATTATGACTTGCTCCTCTGGACCGAGAGATTCTATCTTTAGTTTTAAACCGATAATTAATTATTTTTAAATTGATAATTATTTAGTTTCGTAAAAATTGGTCGTTGCCAATTTACCCGCAGTTTTAAATAAGTTTCTTATGTTCTTGTGGTTCGGAACCCACGTAAAATTGTAGGTCCCCTCCACCACCACGGAGGACATACAGTTAGGTAGACCAGCCATGAGTGGATCCTAGGGTCTTTGTTGGTCTGAAACATTATAACATTATAACATTATATATATATATATATATATATATATAATATATATATATATATATATATATATATATATATACATATATATATATACATACATATACATATACATATATACACATACATATACAATACATACTATACATACATATATATATATATATATATATATACAATATACACATATATATATATATAATATACATATATACAATATACATATATCAATATACATACAATATACATATATACAATATACATACACAATATACATAATACAAATTACATATATACACATACATATACATATATATACACATATATATACACATACTATATATACACATACATATATATACACACTATATATACACATACATATATATACACATACATATATATACACACATATATATACACATACATATATATACACATACATATATATACACATACATATATATACATACATATATATATATATATATATATATATACATACATATATATTATATACATATACATAATATATACATACTGGATATGGAGACGATCATTAAACACGGGAGAAATACCGGGCATCCTGAAGAGCGCGAACATCGTCCCAATATATAAAGGAGGAGATCGATCCGAGGCCAAAAACTATAGGCCAGTGTCGCTTACATCTCATCTCATCAAAATATTTGAAAGAATTGTTAGACAGAAAATCTATGACTTTTTGGAAACTCAGAAAAAATTCAATGATAACCAACACGGGTTTCGGTCAGGC
>JAJOZX010002334.1:35000-192500 GCA_023014485.1 Bathynomus jamesi | reverse complement strand
CGTGGCAGGTCATTTATATACAGGGTGTCCCATAAGTCCGGCATCATAGGAGAAATTCATATTTTTCTATTTCTACAAATCATAATTCATATTTTTCTCTTTCTACAGGCCATAATGTCTGTGAGCAAGGAAGAACGAATCCAGATAATTCTACTCATAGGAAATCGGAGTCAAAGATAGGCCGCTGCTGAATTTAACAGACTGCATCCAGACCGCGAGCCAATAACACAGAGTTGTGTTAGCAGACTTGTTGCAAAGTTTAAGGAAACAGGATCCATAGAAGATAAACCACGCAGTAGACCTTCAAGGAGGTCCACTGACGATGATACAGCGACTGCTATCCTGGCTCATTTTAACGGAAGTCCCAATAAGTCTCTTCGGCGATTGTCCGCCGAGACAGGAGTGTCGAAAATTAGCATCCATCGTATTCTTCAGGCTCACAAATGGCATCCATATAAACTTCAGATCCTACAGAAATTAAGCGATGATGATCCCGACCGGCGGATGGAATTTTGTGAATGGGCTACGGAACAATATGCTCGGGATGCCAATTTCCCGTCCACCATTCTGTTCAGTGACGAGGCTGTTTATGGAAATGGTGAGGTAAATCGACAGAACACCCGCTACTGGTCTCAAAACAAACCTCACTAGTACACCTCTTCAAAGGAACAAGGTGCATCTCGGGTGATGGTATGGTGTGGCATTTGGAAAGATCACATCATAGGCCCCCTCTTTTTCGATGAACATGTCACTGGAGGCACCTACCTATGTATGCTCAAGGAAGAAGCATTTCCCAGTGTCTTGAACGAAGAAGAAATTTCCCAACATGGTTCCAGCAAGACGGCGCTCCTGCACATTACAACACCCAAGTAAGGGAATACCTGTATCAACAATTTCTTGGTCATTGGATAGGACGTCGAGGGCCTGTGCAATGGCCAGCTAGAAGCCCGGATCTCACGCCACTAGATTTTTATCTCTGGTGCCACTTGAAAGCGCTGTATACGCAGAATTAGGAGTGTTGAACATTTGCGGCAGCGCATTATTGGGGCATGTAACACCATTACTCCTGACATCATTCACCGTGTGCTTGCTGACTGGGTATCACGTCTGAATTTGTATTGAAAACAATGGTGGACATATTGAGCACGTTCTGTAAATAAAAGCTTTTGTTTTGCCTTTTTTTATTATTATTTTTCCTATGATGCCGGACTTATGGGACACCCTGTATAATAAAAATAAGTGGCCCTAGAACTGAGCCCTGTGGCACACCATGTTTGACAAGCGCTTTAGTTAAGCAAACCTTACTTACTGATACAAAATGATATCTGCTGGACAAATAACTTTTAAACCAATCACTGACTGCTCCTTTAAAGCAGTAACAATATAATTTATTAAGTAGAATATTATGGTCTAACTATCACATCAAACGCCTTACTCAAATCCATAAATACTGATATCATTATTTCTTTGTTCTCCTTAGCTATATTTACATTTTCCATAAGATTTAAAATAGCCATTGCCGTTTTTATTATTACGGAAGCCATATTGATTTGGAGATAAATTGGAGGATTCTAAATCTTGCTGCATTCACCACCACCACCACACCTACGGGTACCATCTGGAAAGAGGTACGGGGTGTCGAGGCGACGTGTCCCCTCCCGACCCCGGTACCAATGACGGACTTCTATACGAACCCAATTCGGTGGCAAACCACCTAGCTTCTACCTTCGCCACCGTTTCTTCCTCCGCGGACAGTTCCCTCGTACCCGCCCCTAACAACAGCTCGTCTTCACCGTCCCAAGACAGCAACTACAATCGGTTGTTCACCATGCGTGAACTACAGGGGGCACTGGCCTCACGACGATCCCATTCCCCGACCCGGATGGTATCCCGATCCCGTACAGCATGATCCAGCACATCCACCCTACCTTACAAATTTCCCTACTAGACCTGTACAACCGCATATGAATAGAGGGCACCTTCCGCTCCCAGTGGAGGGAGGCCCATGTAATCCCCATCTGGTAAAGATTCCCTTGATCCCACAAACTACAGACCTATCGCTCTAACATGTTGTACCAGCAAAATTTTAGAAAAAATGGTCGCTACGCGACTATCCTTCGTCCTCGAAACTAATGATTCCTTCCCGGCTACCCAGTCCAGCTTCAGAGAATTCCGCTCGACTACTGATCCCCTCTTGCTCCTCAGCCGAGACGTACAGATAGCCTTCAACAGTGGACAGTTCATCCTATCAATTTTTTTTTTGACATACAGAAGGCCTACGACACCACCCGTCGAAGAATAATACTCGGTCAGCTCCAAAATCTGGGTCTTGTCGGAGCCCTGCCGACCTTTATCAGGGGCTTCCTCTCCTCCCGAACCTTTAAAATTCGGGTGGGCCCAGTCCTCTTAGATACCTTCGTGAAGGAGGACGGGTTCCCACAGGGAAGCATCCTCAGTGTTCTATGATTTTCCATAGTAATGAACACAGTCTCAAAATGCCTTCCACCCACATCCGTTCTTCCATCTACGCGGATGACCTCGTGATCTACTTCGCGGGGCAGGAGCCGTCCGTCGTTCAACGGCAAATTCAGCTCGCCATCTATCGGGTGGAAAGGTGGGCGACGTTAGTGGGGTTCCGCCTCTCCACCTCCCAGACCAAGTATATGATCTTCAGCAGAGAAGACCCGCAACCCTTCCCGTCCCCTCTGTCACGTTATACGGCGATCCTCTTGAGGTTGTACCACCCACGCGATTTCTGGGCATGATTCTGGACCGACGGCTCAACTGGGTTCCCCATCTCAAACGCCTGAAGCAATCCCTCCAACGTCCCCTCCCTCTCCCACACCACATGGGGCACAGACCGACGCTCTCTCCTTCGCATTTACACTTCCATGGTCCAGTCGAAGCTGGACTATGGCAGTGTCATATACGGGACAGCCTCCGTATCTTGGACCCGGTACTGAATAGGGGCCTCCGCCTCGCCACCGGTGCCTTCCGTTCTTGCCCAGCCTCCAAGCAGAATGCAATTACCTCCCTCTCGCCCTCCGACGGGGTTTGCACCTCATGAGGACACCTTCGTGCGCAGAGACTACCCTCTTCGCTTCTATGCGCGGTGATTCCTGACCTCACCCCAAGGACGAAGCTGGCACTTCACTGAAGCGGTCCGCTCTTTCCTAGACCTTTCCAACATGCCCGCCCCCTCAGTTAACCCCATCTCACACATCCACCCTCCCTGGCTCCTCACCCCTATCAAGTTTTGCAGGGACCTGTGCGCCCAACCAAAGACTACCACGATCGCTACGGTGTACAGGTCACTCTTCCGAGAAAACACACACACACACACACACACATATATATATTATATATATATGATACACACAGACCGTGCATGGAACAAGGAACTCTTCTGGGATAATTAAATCCACTATAGTCCGAATAAGTAATGGTAAATGACAAATACCAGTTTTTGTTTTTCATGATGCAAGCCCGACGTGGGCAACGGGTCTCTCGCAGAGAGGTCCCATAAATATAGCTTCCCTCACCAGCTATCTGCAAAGCAGACAGGATCCAGCTTTAGGATATATATATATATATATATATATATATATATTATAATGTTTCAAGCCAACAAAGACCCTAAGACCCATTCATGGCTGGTCTACCTAACTGTGGTTGTAATTGTGTATTGCGCATGTCCTCCGTGATGGTGGAGAGGACCTACAATTTTACGTGGGTTCCGAACCACAAAAGCCTTAATTTTACTACCTTAAACTATACCCAATCTTTCAACATGTGCGTCTAATCGATTTTTAAACACTTCTATAGACGTGCTACTAATTACTTCTACCGGCAAACTATTCCAGCTATTTACTATTCTATGTGTAAAAAAGTTTTTGGCAACTGCTGTCTCGAACCTTCTACTTGTCAACTTACACCCATTATTTCTAGTTCTATTATATTGTGATATTTCGAAAAAGCTATCTATTTACATTATCGAACCCAGTCGTAATTTTAAAAATCTGGATTAGATCACCCCTTAGCCTCGAGTGTAGTCAATTTTAACTCCTCAAGCCTATCCTCGTATGACTTCAACCTAAGTGACGGAATCATCTTAGTTGCTCGTCTTTGAACTCTTTCAATTTTATCTCTATCTTTGCGCATATGCGGATTCCAAAATTGGATCGCGTACTCCAAATGGGGTCCAACTAATGATTTATAAAGAGGATTTGTACTAAAAATTCCTAGCGATAAAACCTAGCACCTTGTTCGCCATATTGACCGCTGCTGTACTTTGTTTCGCCACTTTTAAATCACCAGTGACGATAACTCCTAAATCTTTTTCCTGTTCTACGCTTGCCAACTCCTTCCCTGACATACTATACGCAAAATAACCATTACGCGAACCTATAAGTAAAATTTTGCACTTATCGACGTTAAATCTCATTTGCCATGTGACTGACCAATCAATGATTTTGTTCAGATCTTCCTGGATTTTACCTCTATCTTCACAAAAACCTTCCCCCGACACACAAGCCCTACTCGCACAACAAAAAATCCCAACACCAAAACACTGCAACCTCCTAATGAAACACTATTCCAAAACCAGTCACAAACCGACCACCCCTACCAATAGGATAACAAAGAACACTCGTAAAATCCACATTGACCAAACAGTTGACCCACCATTTCACTCTGCAGACACGCTCTCTGTGATCAAAGCACTGAAAAACTCAGCGGCCACAGGCCCAGACCACATTTCAAACATACACCTAAAACACCTTGGCCACATAGCAACCCAATCACTGACAAGCATTTCCAACCACTCCTGGCAGCACCACCAAATCAACCATCATCATACCGACCCATATCACTACTTTCCACCATCTCAAAAACACGAAAAACTGATACAAAGACGAATCACGGCATTGACACCATGCGCACCCTCACAACACGGCTTTCGTTAGAACCACTCAGCAACTACACTACTCACCAACTACACTACTCACCAACTACACTACTCACCAACTACACTACTCACCAACTACACTACTCACCAACTACACTACTCACCAACTACACTACTCACCAACTACACTACTCACCAACTACACTACTCACCAACTACACTACTCACCAACTACACTACTCACCAACTACACTACTCACCAACTACACTACTCACCAACTACACTACTCACCAACTACACTACTCACCAACTACACTACTCACCAACTACACTACTCACCAACTACACTACTCACCAACTACACTACTCACCAACTACACTACTCACCAACTACACTACTCACCAACTACACTACTCACCAACTACACTACTCACCAACCTCACACAACACATCCTGGAAGGTTTCAACCAGAACCCACCCCCTAAGAAAATCATCTTAGTAGCAGTAGACAAAAAGCCTTTAACGCAGTACCACGACATAACCTCTCAGAAAATACTTGACACCAACCTTCACCCCAACGACAAAAAATGGCTGACAAACTTCCTCGCAGACAGACAAACACGAGTCATACACAAACAGGCAACATCAAAATTCATGCCACTACACAACGGAGTCCCAGAGGGTACAATCCTGTCCCGAATCCTTTTCAACTTATTTACGTATGACATTTCAAATCCACATACACCAAATGTTAACATCCAATCATATGCAGATGACCTTACCATAACCTCAACACAATAACAATAACTAGAGGCATACAACAATACATGATAGATTTTGAGAACTGGCTACATACCAACTGAATGACAGTTTCACCAAAAAAGTTCTGTTACACTATTCTCTCTCTCACACACAAAAAAAATAAACACCCACAAATCACCCTCCTAAACCACCGCCTCCCACTAAATAAGACATCCACAATACTTGGCCTCACATATGACACGCACATGACATTCACTACACACGTAATGAATATCTGCAGCAAAGCTACAAAGAAACAATGCCCTACGCACCCTAATTAGTACTACATTTGGACAACACAAAGAAACCCTCACCACCCTATATAAACAATTCATTCATACATTAATTACCCTTCACCAACCTGGCACCCCACAATATCCAGCACCAACAAAAACCGACTGCCACAAACTACCTCCATCCCACATCTACACTCTAACATCCTTCCGATACACACACACTAACATGATAGGGGCACAGTTCTTTGCCAAAACCCTCGCGCCAACCCACCCATGCCACCACCTCACCGCAACCCCCCCAACTACCACAAAACAAAAAGGAAACCCCCCAACATCACACTACCCCCATGCCCTCCATAACAAAACCAAACAAAACATATACACACAATTCGTAAACCAACATGTTGACACTACCAAATAACCCAATTCTACAAGCACGACCCCCTAACGCAGCCAAAGCAGCAGCATTACCAACACACACGAGTTACCCTCTCCAGACTCAGATCCGGCCACCACCCCTCCCTACATGATTACACACACTTCATACGCCAAACGAACAATACAAACTGTCCACGATGTGACCACACCAACTAAAACACTGAACAACTAATTCTTGCATGCCCCCATTTCCGACACCTCAGACACACACACACACATCTCATCCGTCAGAGATCTGTGGGCGCGGCGGGGGACGCGGCTGGCCATAACAGAGCAGCCAGGGAGCTAAAAATAAGTAAAGTAAGTCTTCACTATTAATTGCCCTACCACCCAGCTTCGTGTCATCCGCAAACTTTGAAACTGTACTGACTACGCCGACATCTAAATCGTTAATATATATATATATATATATATATATATATATATATATATATATATATATATATATATATATATATATATAAGAAGCAAGGGGCCGATACAGAACCCTAAGGAACGCCGCTCGCTACATTAGCCCAACACGACTCCGCTCCATCAACAACCACTCTTCTATCCAATTTATTACTACACGCCTAATTCCATGAGCGTTAGTTTTTTTCAACGTCTTTTGTGCAATACGGTGTCAAACGCTTTTTGAAAATCTAAATACACTACATCTACCGCCCGATGACTATCGTAAACTTCAACCACGCTTTGAAAAAATTCTAAAAGATTAGTTAAGCAAGATTTGTTTCGCCAAAAACGCTGCGTATTTCTAATCAAATTAAGCAATTCCAAATGTTCGACTATACGATCCCTAATTATTGATTCCAGTAGCTTACCTACAACAGACCTTAAACTGATAGGCCTATAATTTCCCGCCGCACCTTTATCGCCTTTCTTAAAAATTGGGGTTACATTGGCTAACTTGAAATTATCTGGTACGCACCCCTTCAGAAACAAACGCATTAAAAATCAATCTTTGTTAGCAGCACAGCAATGCTTTCTTTTAATTCTTTTAGTTATATGGGATATATGGAATCTGGCCCCGGTGATTTACGCATTACATTTTATCAATATAACGCATTACCTCCCTTTCACTAACCACAATATTACCCAAAATATTACCATTGTCAAAATGTATGCCTATGACCATAGATATATTTGTTACATCTTCTATTGTAAAAACTGAAAAATTTCGTTTAGCAAGGTAGCCATTTACTTGTTTTCAGAAACTAGCTCTCCGTCAAATTTTTCAACGGCCCCAAGAGACTCCTTACTGGATTTCTATTATTGACGTAATGAAAGAATCGCTTGGGGTTTTCTTTGTCGTCACGAGCTATGGAGAATTCCAATCACGCTTGAACTTTTTTACGCTTTAGAGGTACGAAGTTGTTTCGTAACCACGAATCGTCTTTATCGCACTTATGTAAGCCTACAAGCCCATCTCTGCTCCTTGAGCACCACTCTCTTTTTCCTTCGTGGTTATTTTTACACACCCAATTTTTATAATATATATATATACAGGGTGGGCGGAAAGTAGCTCCCTATTTTGGATTGGTAAAAAAATACGTATATTATCCATTTATTTCAGAAGAAATAATATGAAAAGGTAGGCATACATGGTAGGTTTTCTCTGAAATTCAATGTGGGCTCCAACTCTTTCCACCAGCTTCTGGAGCCGCCCAGGAATGGCGTCCACTGACTTTAGCAGGAACTCCGGCGGGATGGAGGACATGACTTCCCGAATTCGGTCCTCCAGTTCTTCCAATGTCCTCGGTTTGGTGCGGTAGACTTCTTCCTTTACCCACCCCCAAAGAAAGAAGTCGCACGGTGTCAAGTCGGGGCTCCTGGCTGGCCATTGATGTGGACCACGACGACCCATCCAACGCCCAGGGAAGTGGGCATCCAGCCACTCACGGACAACAAGAGCGAAGTGTGGAGGGGCGCCATCTTGCATAAATATCAGATCGTCGATGTTCTCCCATGTGCTGACAACCGGCCAGACCTCGTTTCGCAACATAGCAAGGTACCGCTCAGCATTCATGGTGTTGCGCAGAAGGAACGGGCCCACAACCTGATCTGAGGTCATACCACACCACACCGTTACACTGAACCGATTCTGCCGTTTTTCAGCGGTAACCGTGCGACTTCTTCTTTGGGGGTGGGTAAAGGAAGAAGTCTACCGCACCAAACCGAGGACATTGGAAGAACTGGAGGACCGAATTCGGGAAGTCATGTCCTCCATCCCGCCGGAGTTCCTGCTAAAGTCAGTGGACGCCATTCCTGGGTGGCTCCAGAAGCTGGTGGAAAGAGTTGGAGCCCACATTGAATTTCAGAGAAAACCTACCATGTATGCCTACCTTTTCATATTATTTCTTCTGAAATAAATGGATAATATACGTATTTTTTTACCAATCCAAAATAGGGAGCTACTTTCCGCCCACCCTGTATATATATATATATATATATATATATATATATATATATATGCAACTACAGGGAAAAGGAAAAAAAATTCGAAATCCGAGCGCTTTCGTGATAATATTCACATCTTCAGGGAATATATCACGAAAGCACTGATTTCGTGTTTCTTTTTCCTTTTTCCCTATGGTTGTTTGCTTATTAATAAGATCACGTGTTATTGTGGTTTTTTGGGGGCTCTGTGTTTATTTGGTTCCTTTCCCCAAGAAAACACTGTATACCAAGTTTTAGGTCATTATGACTTTGTTTAGGGTACGCACAAGCTGACTAAGAAAAGCTCTCATTTGTTTGATCTCTTTCCCTACAGAATGACTTGTATTAGGAAAATGATACTCAAGTATTACATATCTATAGGTAAATTGTTATTTAAGTGATTAATTTATTAGAGGCAAACCAAAAACATACAATGTTGATTGAAACAGGAAAACAACTCTCCCGTCCTTACGATTACCAGTTAACTAGGAAACTGGCACTGACGTGGTCGTCCATCATTCCAGTCTTGAAGTTTACTTGATTGACCCACTGCCAATTCTTTTGAAACAGGAGAACCTCAGTTCATGGATCGTTCAGAGGTTCGGTCTTGAAGAGGTCTCTGAGAACGACCTCCAAGATATGGTGTCTGCAAGCAAGGTAGAGAAAATTTCTTCCCAGTCGCTGTTCAATCAGAGTGCAAGCTCCACTAATATGACCCGTATTGCTTGGAGTCGTATCAAAGCTCATGACAACGACTTGGTCTTCGACCTTCCAATCCTTCAAGGCCTCAACCACGGCGTCTGCTTGCGCCATTCCTATTCCACATGCGAGCTTCGGAACGCCCAGGAGTTGGATGTTCTCCTCTGACGATGACGAAACATCCTTCCCAGAGATCAGTACTGGGAGACGATCGACGTAGTCATTTTCTGTGAGGAATGGAAGGAGTTTCCCGTCCCAATAAACAACAATTCCAGTATTGGCGCCAGAAGATGAGCGCGCTTGTTTCACAGAAGTGATGTGGTCACTGCGATGTTGCATACGGATTCTCCTTAATGTGGAGCGACTGATGGCCAGTTCATCAATGTTCCCTCCAAGGCTTTTCACAGTAGCTGCCACGATGTGAACTGCCTCACGATCGCTGGTGTTGGGTTCTACCCAGGCGACAAGAAGTTCTTACGCCTCGTTTTGGGTGCAGGACGAGGAGCTGCATTTGACGGGCCAGGGACCTGAAAATCCGGATCCATTCCAACTCGAGGCATCTTCGGAAATGAACAAGGGCCTTCATCAGAAGAAGAGGTGCTGGTTGACTCCAGCTGAACGGTCTCTTGCTCTTCACGCATCTGCTTCTCTGCTACTTCCTTTTGCTCTCCGGCCTTCTTCTTAAGGTACTTGTTTCATTTCTTTCTTAGCCAAGGATTCGTCGACTCGTCCCATGTGAAACTTGCGTTTCCTCTCTTGGCCAAGACGACTTGGTCTTCCTCTATCCGGATCCGTCTTTCCACATCATGATGCTTCATGTTGAAGAGTTTTTCAAGATTGTTTGAGAACTCTTTTTAAACTTCTCCCAAGTGGACAGGATTCCATTCAGGGTTAGTTTGATATTCCGCTCCTCTTGAGTAGGGATGCGGGCCATTCCCCAGATATCCATGGTTTCCTCACCACCATACTGATGCACTCGTTTTTCGTAGGAGTTGGCTCACTCATTTTCAAGAGGTGAAAATAACGTTGGAAAACTTGTCTAAGAGTAGGCAGACAGGACTTAGGAATCGCTTCGACGGTGCCGCCAACCAAGTAGATAGTTGTTTTCTTATGCAATGCAGTTGCCATCACCACAACCTAGAAAGAGAAACCAAAAATTGACATTTTTTACTACTATGGAAATAATGTAGAAATACAGCAACTTCAACATGTAGACTTTTAAAGTCACACCTTGACATTAAACATGCACTAATATACATGAAAATTCAGCAAAAATTATTATTCAACCAATAAACAATAACGCAGCAGTAATATCGCAACTTTAAGGTCATAGCAATTTATAACACTATAGAATATATATTCACCTTAATTAAATATTAATTACTAAAATATTCACCTGAGTCATTAGAAAGCAAGCTAAGATAAATGACTCCCAGTGATGCGTGAACACTTACACCCCATCCGATTCTTGCCGGGAGTGTAACTGAGGAAAACCGTTAGTATTTGAAATAAGATGCCAAATCGTAGTATGTTCGAAAATAAGAGTTGCCAACTGTAAATTTAGTTAATTAGGAACATAATTTGGAATTAGAAACTGGGCGAATTGCGATATTTTTTTTTTTACGTTCAGAGTTATGCCTGCTATATAGGCCACGTCAGAGCGAGCATTACAGGGGAATTAAAAATGGCAGCCGTGTGCATCACCCCCTTCTGTGGACCATATATACATATGCTGCAAACCCACAAGGAAAAAGAAAAACAATTCCAAGGCCTTTCCTGTATTCAGAGCTACACCTCGTCAGGGAATGAAGAGAAGGCAAGATGCCCATAAATATATACAACGTAGCGGACACCAAAACAATTAGCACATACTTAAGAGTTAATGAGGCAAAAGGAATTTTAACAAGATATTGGCAATTTTATACATTCCCACACTGTTATTGATATTTTTTTTTAAATGGATAAATGCACATTCTAGAATATTTTTTTCTATTATATCTGTTTTCAACAAGTGCTTTAGAACTATCGCACTTGATGCTATGATTACATCTATACATATGGTTAAACAAAGCATTGGAATTATTAGCTGTTCTACACGCATATTTATGCGGTTTTACCTTTTACCGGTTTTAAACCATATATTTCCTTCAATGCTTCTCCGCTCTCTAGGATGGCCAATCCGGAATACATGGATGCCGAATTAGAAAAAAAAAAATCAATATTATTGGAAGTGATTTGTGTCCCCCACCTTAGCCCTGTTCAAAAATCAACTTTTTCTTATTTTCATAGGTTTCTGTACTTTTTCCCATGCTTTTTGACCTGAAAATGCCGAAAATCACAACCATTTTGACCTAGGTTGTTGGGAAGCATTGCCGCATGGAGCTTTAAGTTTTCTGCCTTGAAATCGGCCAAAAGCACCAGTTCCGGGGTCCCTTGAATCATGTTTTGCACTATAACTTTTTATCTAAACAAGATAGAGCAACAAAATAGGCACCAAATTAATGTGTTTTTAATCCTCTTTCTAACTTATACAATTATGATAGTCTTGGAACAAGAAATGGCACATTGGTACATACAAAGTTTTCAGAAATATCACAAAATTCGTTTTCTCACACTCAAGGCAGACAAGGCGCCTTATTCATGACACAAATTTGAGATTAACATTTTGTCACAAGTCTAATCGATCAAGAAGTGAAAGCATTACATGATGATTAATTTCATAATGACATTTACACAGTCAGTTGTTGAGAGTTTGTTTCTTGAAGCTGTCAAAGCGGCGTCTGTTGAACTCCACAGCTTGAAGGAGATAGTCCCTTTGCTTGGCATCTGTTATGACATTTGCAAAGTCGCTCATCATCTTGACACCACGTTCAGCAATGTCATTCACCGCTTTCAGATTCTTAACATAGTCCAACGCTTTTCTGTAGTCCTCATTCTGTGGCCAAGACGTGACAGGTTCCAGAAGCCACTCGGATCCAATGTTCAGTGTGTCCAGCAGGAAATGTGATTCTGGGCCAATGAGATCAACCAGGGTGGTCTTAGCTGTGACTCTCTGGAATAGAGGCTTTCCTGTTCTGAAGCTGTCTGGCTTCTCAGTGGCATGTAACTGGGCAGCAATGTCGTGCTTCAATGTGTCACTCAATCTACTGCTGAACAGGGCAAATGGCACGACTTCCTGCGTCAGGTACCATTTGTGGTTTTCCATCTTATTAAGTACTGCATCAGCAAGCTCTGGGTCAGTTTTCTTGTACTTCAACATGTCCTGGATTAGACTTAGATCATTCACGGGAGCATCTGCAGCAGACATTGACATCATCCATACAGGAGTGTAGAACAGCGCAAGGAAGGTGTTGAGTCTTTCCAGCTTTGATACAGTGTCTTCGTCGTACTCAAGTTGATCTGCAAACATCAGCATTTTCATGGAGTACAGGTTTCTGGCCATCCATCTGGCCTGATGAATGGCGCCTGGTCGACTCCAGTGAATACCTCGAGGAGGCGTTCCTCCAAGAACAATGACTGTCAGTTCAGCCATTTCCCTGTAGTCGGCTCTTGGAAGCCTTTCTGCTGTTAGAATGTCTTGGAGTATTTCTTCACTGTTCTTCTTCTTTTCCTTCAGCCATTTGCTGTTGATAGCCAGCATCTTTGGGTTTTCCTTGGACAAGTCCGTCCAAACATCCTTCAGATGCTCAAACCAGGGATTATCTGGCCCCTTCACCTTCCCAAACAGCTTCTCCCAAACTGCTCCTACTAGGATTTCCAGGATGTGATGTCGACAGGCCAGATAAAACACCTTTTTCTTCAGCATTTTCTCTAGCAGTTTGGCAGCTCCTCTGTGAACTCCACTGTTACTGGATGTCAAAAACAAGGGCAGTAACATTATCCGTAAGTTCCCATGTCTCCAGTAAATCCATTGAAGCCTCAGCCTGAGCTGTGCCAGAAGAATTGTCGATGACAGGTACTCCCAATAACTTTCCTTCAGTGTATGAAGGTGGACCAGACACTAGCACAGCTAAAGTCTCTGAGGTACTTCCAGGTTTACTGCCCAAGACATCTTTGAGCAACTTTCCATCCCAGTGTGAGGCAGCGTACTGTGGGGGGTTTTCACAAAACTTGGACATGTGACTCTGGCTGATATTATACCTGGACAGCATTCTGTTGCGACGTGTTGTTGAGGTTGAGATGACGAAGTTATCCAGATCAGCCCCTCCAGCTTTCAAGGTGGCAGAAACTATGGCAGTAACTTGATTGTCTGATAAACCAAGACGATCAGCTGTATTGCAGATGACATCACATTCCATGACCTTCCTTGGAAACGTCAAAGTCACACTAGTCACAGTGTCTTGATGGTGAGACCATCCAGGACGAGGCTGATGGTAATCCATGTCCTCTGTGTTAGCGTCGTTGTCAGTTGAGTCACCCCAGGTAATGTCATCCACATGAACAACTGCCTCTTGTTCTGCTGCAGCTGTAAAATAGTACAACATGTTAAGACAGTAATTGTTAAGTACATGCTAAATATCGCAATGGAGTAAAACTTAAAACGTTTTGTAACGTTCAAAGTAATTAGTTTTACCTTGTTCTTGTCTATGCTGCAGTCTTTCATTCCTCGCTGCTTGCTGCAGGGATCTTGTCTCAAAAATCTTGTCATGACCAGACATATGACCTTTCCTCTCAGTCTTTTGGTCTTCGTAGAACCTGATATCCTCATCTTTCTTCTCTCTGGATAACAGTCTGTTGTTCTGTATTTCCTGGATTGCATCTGGAGCTCCTATATCGAACAGGCTGTCTAATTCCAGCACAAATGCTCCTCTTTTTCCTCCAGGGTTACTTGCTCTTCCTTTGCTTTTCACCAGAGCACGATGTTTCTCATGTAGTTTCATGAAGAGCTTCATTGCGTTGTACTTGGTCATTGTCTTGATCCTAGCCATCTTCCAGAATGGGATGATAGATTCAACTGTTTCATATGCAAGGTCTTGAACCATGGGCCTCCCTGCATTTTCCAGTAAATTCTGAAGATTAAGGAATACTGGAACGCCTGTCTGTTGGTGGGAAGCTGGGAACCACTGATAAAAGCTGAAGGGTATCCAACCAGGAAAGTTTCAGTGAGAGATCTGGTAGATGGCCCAGTTGACACCTGCCTGTGGACAGTACGTGGAGGTCCTGAGATATTAACTGTGCGCCCACGGAGCTCCCTCAGCTCCTTGCTTAATGCCATTGTGAAGTTGTAACTTGTAGATGGTTTTCTAGATTCTGATTGAGTTTCTGTTGTTTCCTGAAAAATGATAGATAATTATTATTATTATTAATTATTATTATTATTATTATTATTATTATTTATTAATTTTATGCTCTTTCATTTGATACCTAATTTGTTGCTCTATCTTGTTTAGATCAAAACTTAAAGTGCAAAACATAATTCAAGGGACCCCGGAATTGGCGCTTTGGCCGATTTCAAGGCAGAAAATTTAAAGCTCCATGCGGCAATGCTTCCCAACATCCTAGGTCAAAATAGTTGTGATTTTCGACTTTTTCAGGTCAAAAAGCATGGGAAAATGTACAGAAACCTATGAAAATAAGAAAAAGGTGATTTTTGAACAGGCCTACCCCCACCTGCTTTTTTGGAATCTTGTCTTAAGGGAAAACGAACTTTCTATCATGTGAATAATAACCCTCGCACTTCGTCGAAGAATATTTTACTACTTCCATTTTCCCAGGCTTTTTAGGCATTGCTAATGTACTTAAACTTTTGAATATTAATGTAGTATTTTCATATGAAACTGAAAAATATAGTAAAAAATAAACCTACCAATAAAATTGGTTGTAAACAATGATTCCTTTTACATTGGACAGACGGGAAAGGATTTCCACACACACGTAAAACAGCATCAATATTCTATTAGAACGGGACAGTCATCCAGTGCCCTTTTTGTCCATTTGTCAGTTATCCCACTGTATTGATTGGAATAATGCTTCAATTTTGTTTCACTCAAGCAACATTGTTAATAGAAATATTCTTGAGTCTGCCATTATTCATTTAATAGGCCGGGTCAAAAAGGGGTCAAGGTCAAGATTTTGCTTAGGTACATATTGTGAAGATCATTTTGTAATAGTAGTATCCACACCAAAAATCAAGGCTGTGGGACCTTCGCTACCCCGCCCCACTACCGATACTCACTTTTTCCCATATGAATTTGTATGGAAAATAGGCCAAAAATAGGAAATCTTAAAAATCGACCCTAAATATTTTTTTTTTTTGCTTTCGGATGGCCAAAATTGGGTTCCCCGGCACGAATTACATCAGAATAGACCATTCACAAACTTGTTTTGAGATCGGGGGGTAGGGGGTAGGGTCTTAAATCCGGTGCTGACTCATAGCACCGGATATAAGACCTAATATTACATTTTTTCTTTTCTTTCCAGATTCCTATTTAGGTACCTAGAATGTTAAAAGTTTGTATTAAAATAGGTTATTTAATTTTAAAATATCACTAATAAATAAAATATAGTTAATCTTAAATTAAATTATGGCTACTAGAAAAAGAAGCCACAATGCAGCCTTAGTAACTTCGTAACTAAATCTAGCCAGGAAAGAATTGGTTATATTAATCGGCATAAATTTATTTTAAATACTTTAGTCTAGAAAAGAACTGCCTACTTTTGAGTGGAAAGGTCTATGGAAGGAAAAAAAAAAAAAAACTGTTAGGTCAAAATTTTTATTGAATTTGTCTTAATTTCTAAATTTCTACCAATAATAGCTAAAAATTTATGTATTAAATTTTTTTTTCATGCATTTTTGTATCTTTTTAATTTTTTTCATTAAAAAATAAATATAACTTTCATAAGCAAACTTTCGTAATAAAAAATGTCGAAGTAAATTGCAAATTATCTCGAATTTTACCAATTTTCTGAAAAAAAAAAATAAAAAATTTCGATCCGGCCTATAATATTCAACTTACAAATAATTTTAACATTAGCCAGGGCCTTTTTTCGCTTGATCCTGTTGTTTTGAATTCATTCAGAACGAATTTAGACAAAAGGGGCAAAGTGCTGAAACTCTGGTAGCTTTTCCTTATAAATTTGTATGCTCCTCCTACAATTTTTATTTTTCTATTTTATTTTTATTTTTTTGTGACCTACATATTTGAAAGAATAGTTAGACAGAAAATCTATGACTTTTCAGAAACTGAAAAAATTCAATGCTAATCAACATGGGTTTCTGTCCGGCAGATCATGCCTATCACAACTAATGGAACACATTATTGATGCACTTTAAAGTAATGAAAACTATGATGTACTATACTTAGACTTTGCCAAAGTGTTCGACAAGTGTGACCATGTAATCTTAATACATAAAGTGAAATATATGGGAATAACAGGAAAAGTAGGGAAATGGATATATAATTTCCTTAGTGAGCGGCGGTAAGTCGTCACAGTACAAGGAGTATCTTCATCAGTATCAGAGGTCCTCAGCTCAGTATCACAAGGAACAGTATTAGCTCCATTACTCTTCATAATCATGCTAACTGACATACATGAGGATGTTACCAGAGACAGCACAGTAACATCCTTTGCTGATGACACAAAGATCAGTAGAAAAATAAGAAACCCAGTAGATATAGAATCTCTACAAACCGACATGAACAAAATCTACAAGTGGACGGAAGACAACAATATGAAATTTAACACCAAGAAATTTCGCTGTTACGATACGGAAAAAGAGAAGACCTAAAAATCATGGGATATTATACCCAAATGGACACGAAATTCAGAGAAATTCTAGAGCAAAAGATTTAGAGGTTGTAATAACTGATGATGCGAAATTTGAAACAAAATAAGAGAGCACATATTGAGAACCTTTAAATGAAGGGATAGCTATGTAATGATTCCTCTACTGAAAACCCTGATCATACCCAAATTGGAATACTGCTCAGTCCTAACATCCCCATATAAAAAAGAAGACATCAGACAGCTGGAAGGGATTCAGAGAAGCTTCACAGCCAAGATCAAGTGGTGCAAAAAACTAAATTACTGGGAAAAGTTACGTGAACTAGATCTATATTCACTGGAAAGGAGAAGTGTGATACATTATTTACAGTTGGAAAATAATGGAGAAACTAGTCCCTAATCTTACTCTGAACCCTATAACTCCCCAAACAATGGTGGAAAGTAGAAAAGCAAGATTGTGTCGTATTCCCAAATTAAAGGTGAGACATGGAAGATCCTTAACCCTGAGAGAATAGTTTTGTTGAGAGAGGACCAAAACCGTTTAATCAGCTACCCAAAGATCTAAGAAGCACGAAGGGAGTTGCAGTGGACATCTTCAAAAAAAGATTAGACGCCTGGCTCAGAACAATCCCCGATGAGGTGGGCATACCTGGCTATGTGAGGTAGATAGCACAAGAAACCAAATCGAGAGGAGGGGCAATAAGCTTGACCTTTGCGAAATGAAGAATCATCGCGCGAAACCTTTGTAAGGTAAGGTATATAGTCTTGAACTTATTTATTTCAGTGTTCCTGAGGATGTCATTAGACGAAAGCGCTTGAGCACCATTCTGCATTTCCTTTTTCCTTCATGGTTATTTTCATATATATATATATATATATATATATATTATATATATATATATATATATATATATATATACACACACACACACACACACACACACACACCAGTAGATTTCTCTTGGACAAAATCTCCCCAGACAGCAGGGTTGGCACAGAAGTGGGTAACCCATTTTCCCCCCGTCCCGTTTTTTTTAACCCACTTGAAAAAACCTGTTATTTTACCCACCCTGGTGGGTTTTTTCAAAAGTTGCCATTTCTTTTATATTTATCTATTTTTTCGTTAAAATAGGAATACCATTTGTTATATTATTTATAATTACTAACTAATGCTCTATAAACTAAACAGGTTATTCAATCTATGTAGGACATTAAAAAGTTTAGTCAATAAGTTTACATTTGTATTGCAGCATTGAACAGTAAGTAGGTTATGAAACTCATTGAAAACCAAAATTAAATTACAGTATGTGTGAAATGATCCAAAACCAAGTAGCAAATTCCAGTATTTAACTATTAAATTGTTATAAAACTATAAGACAGTATGGCTCATAAACATTTCATAATTACTCCATTGTCTCCATGACCATATAATCAGAATCTATCTCTAGAGGTGGAGTTGCTAAGTGCAAGTACCTGTGTATTTTAACTAATTTTGTGGCCTTATCTACACCTAGCCTGTTTCTTAATTTTGTCCAGAGTCCAGACCAAACCAAAAGTAGATAATATTCTCTCAATGGATGCAGAACTTGGGGGACAACTAAGCAAATGTTTAAAATATTGACAAAAATCAGCTGACAGTGTTCTTTTTTTCGCTGTGCAATTTTCCATAAGCTGCCACCATTTTGCAGGTCTATCTTTATACATGGCAAGAACTTGTGGTTGAAACATTGAAGCTGGAAATATTCCATCATCTTTAATCCTAAAAGCCATGAACTGTGGGAGAAACTCAGGCTTGCGAGTTGTTTATCCACTCTTCTGCTTCTTCTTGCTCAGCACTCAGTTTTGCTCCTGCATAAATAAACAATAATATGAATACGAGAACAATGTCAATCTGGGAGGAATAACTGATTAATTTTCATTTATTTCTAAACAGATATTATAGCAGCTCAATAAAAAAAAATCTACTATATAGTAGTTAGCTAAAGACCATATACACACCTATTTAAGTATTGTACATTACTAGATATTTTAACATGTACACTACATACCACCTATTTGAACTAAAAATCTTGAGCAAAATACAACCACAGTGCATGTCTAATCTAGCATAGGGTAAATAAAAAAAAAATACCTAATGCGAAAGGATCCATCAAGTTGGCAATATAGAAGAAAAGTTCAATTGCTTCATCTGAATGGCTTGATGACACACAAGGGTTAGGTGAAGGGTTTTCATAGCCTAATGATGTAAATCGTTTAGGGCATTTATTTAAATGGGTTTTTATCCGTTCAATTTTACCACTTATTTCAGTGTTACAATACTTACATATAACTTTATTTGTTCCTTCTACACTCAACACTTCATTCGATTCACCCTTACTTTTTCTTCCTGCACCTGCTACATGTGGCATTTTTCTTTGTAAATAAAATGTTCAATTTTATATTGTAACTAGACTTATAGTCTATTCATTAATTATAATATAAAGATTTTTTTAATTAATTAATAAATAAATAAATAAATAATATATATATATATATATATATATATATATATATATATATATATATATATATAAATTATGTGTGTGTGTGTGTGTGTATATACAGGGTGTCCCAGAATTAACTATCTATTTCAATGAAATCGGACAAATTTAATAAAAACTGACATAATTTTGTGTTTATTACTAAATTATGATACAAAAACATAGATTTATAAATAATAAGTCAAAACTTTATTGAGAAGTTACAACATGTGCACCGTCTATCTCTGTAAATTTCAAATCTATCCTCAGCGCTGCAAAACACATTTTGAAGCATTTCAGGTGTTATCACCCGCACTGCCAACTGGATGCGTTCTTTAAGTTCAGCTAAACTATTGATCTTTTGGCGATAAACCTGTTTTTATGAAACCCCATGCAAAGAAATCCAGGGGTGTCAAATCCGGAGAACGCAGAGGCCAAGGTCGAGGTCCTCCACGTCCAATCCACCGATTCAGAAGGCGTCTGTTGAGGTATTCTCGAACAATTAGAGCATAATGACATGGTGCTCCATCTTGTTGAAACACAACATTATCAAGAATGCCATCATCAAGAAGCTGTGGTTCGAGAAACTGCTGAAGCATATCAAGGTAGATGGTACCTGTTACAGTTGCTTCCGCAAAGAAGAATGGGCCATAAATTTTGGATTTGGTCATTCCAAGCCACACGTTAACTTTTGGAGAGTCTCTTTGCCATTCTATGACTTCAGACGGTCTTTCATTGGACCAGATGATGAAAAAATTATGAAAATAAAATTATGAAAAAAATTTAGAAATTTATACATTTTTAACACATATTAAACATGATAAACATAAATAAAAGTGTTTTTAAAAAATGTCCGATTTCATTGAAATAGATAGTTAATTCTGGGACACCCTGTATAATACACAAATTATTTTACATTCAATCTTACACACCAAAATAATAATAATTATAGCTGACAGCTATCAAATAAAATTTACTGTAGTGTACAGTATTTACAGTAAATAATATACTGGTCAAAAAAAGAAACGCAATTTTTGAGATTTATTAATAAACATGAGGACTCAGTATATAGTAAATGATTCTTTAACATAACAAACAGTCAATAACGCGTATGGCCACCCCTAGCCACAATGCAGGCTTGGAGTCTGGCCCTCATCGACCTCAACAGTCTCTGCAGGAAAGCAACAGGGATGGCCCTCCACTCTTCAATAATTGCATTGGTCAGTTCCCTGATGTTCTGCGGCTGATGCTGACGTCTGCGAACTCGCCGTTCAAGTTCATCCCATGCGTGCTCTATCGGTGACATGTCTGGGCTGAAGGCTGGCCATGGTAAGGTCTGCACCTGTTGTCCCTGCAGGTACGCCTGCACTATCCCGGCTGCATGAGGTCTGGCATTGTCCTGTTGCAGGAGCACCAATTCTGGATGTTGCCTCATGAATGGAAGAACATGTGGGTGAAGAATCTCATCCCTGTAGCGCTGGGCAGTCAGAGCGCCAACAACAACCACCAGCTCAGTTCTTGAAGCAAAGGCAATTCCTGCCCAAACCATGACACTGGGTCCTCCCCATCTGTCATGCTCCACTACTGCAGCATCTGAGTATCGCTCCCCTGGTCGTCTGTAAGGCCTGCGGGATCGGAGTCCTGCATTACGGAGTCGGTTTTTGATGGTCTGGTCACTAATTCTGTTGTTGTGGATACCAGCTGTCTCTCTGGCTGTCTGACGAGCATTCCGCTGCCGATGACGCAGGTGCTGCAGTACAATGTGGCGATCCTGGCGTTGGGTCGTCACACGAGGTCGCCCACGTCTTGGCAGGTCCTGAACACTTCCTGTGGCATTGTACCGTCTAACAAGCCTAGAGATTGTGCTGGGATGCACATGCATTCGTTGTGCAACTTGGACAGCAGACATGCCTGCATCCAACATGCCCAAGGCACGACCTCTGTTGACCTCTGAGTCGTGGCATGCCTCAATCGAAGGAAAAAGTTTCGTTTTCTCAACGGGCAGTGTGTATTCTGTGAAGTCAAGGAAAAAATGCATGCCTTCATAAAGAATACATTCAATTTAATCTCTGTTTATTGTTTGTAACAAAATGGCGTCTTAGCCGGGATTAGTCAGGTTTAAAAACATGCACTAAGTGGCTTTAAAAGATTTGAACAAACATTTAACCATAATCTTGAAACTGTGATAATACCACTAACAACTTAAATTTTACACCATATGCAAGCTAATTGCGTTTCTTTTTTTGACCAGTATAGTTACAATCAAGTGTGTCAAGTGCTGATGCCTGACACTATTTGTTAAACTCTTTCTCACTACTGGGAACCACCTGAATACTGTACATTGCATTATTTGATCCTTACTGAAGTATGAACAGAGCACATGTTCAAACAAGTTACACAGATCACTCCCATGAATTGTCACCCTTTGGTAATTGGGAGGAAATCTGTTTGAACATGTCTGCTGTCAGGGGTTGTTGAGTTTGCTAAACGAGTTGTGTGTTTACCTAAAATACAGTATGCGAGTCATGAAATATTTTATAAATTAAATACAGGTGTATTTTATTGTGTCAACTGTATTCCTTTTATAAATGTTATCATCATCTTATACCTCTAAACCATTTAGCAGGTATAAAAAGATAAATAACATTAATTATTTTATTATTGTATTGGAGACTTATAACAACATACTACATACTTTTGAAAAAACTGATTTCCCCCAATTTTGTCTGGGTTTCATTGAAAAAAAACCAAAACCCGGGTGGGCTGGGTTTTTTCAATAAAGTGGGCAATTATGCAACCCTGCAGACAGAAATCTCCAATAAACGGAAAATTAATTTTGATATCAATTATTATTTTTTTTTTTTATTTTTTTTTTCTGTTTACAGATAGCCGGAAATGTATGTCCGTCAATTATTTCATGAAAATAACACTTGAATAACGTTTCATGAAAATAACTACGAAGGAAAATAAAACACGAAATATTGCTCAAGCGCTTTCGTCTAATTACATCCTCAATGTTCCTGAGGATATCATCAGACAGAAGCGCTTGAGCACTACTACATGTTTTATTTTCATCATCAATAAATAAATAGGGTGTCTGAAAAAACTGCCTCTATTTTTATTTGACCTTTATTTTATAATGGCTGTACATCATTTTATTACTGGGGTTTCTTCAGAAAGGTAAGACTGGGGGGGTTCCGTATATACCTAATATGCATACACATTTCTAAACTTTCATTACTTAACTCTTAAACGCCGGTCGACATCTATTGATGTTTTAGGTTTTTCCGCAAACAACGGTCAACATCTATGAATGTTTTACCTTTCCCGCCTTTGTTTGAGGTTTAAAATGGCAAAAAAAATCACTACAAAATTCTTATTCTCCCGCCCCCGTTTTGTGCACAGTGGGCGTTATCGATCACATCCATACACGGTGTTAAAGGGTTAACTAACTAATATTGTATATTAAAACCACTTTCACTATTTCACACTTAGGGCAATAACTTTTCCTAATTTCTACGAAATATCTAAAAGTTCCCTACTATTTTTTTTATGGAGAAAGGAGGGGCTAATGGCCTACATACTCACCTGACCTCACCTCAAAAATTTATGAGGTTGAATATTTAGAAAAAAAATGGCAATTACACTGAACATGTTTGATTGAAGTTAATAAACTTCCATGTATTACATACCTACTGGTATTGCATTTGTGCCAACATTCCCTTTTTTTTTAGCTTAGAGCATTTCTTTGGGACAGCTGGTGTGTGTATATATATATATATATACACATTCAACTGCAAAGAACACGCAGTATAAATAACGTAAAGAACGACGCTTGTATAGGAGACGTTTTCTCTCTCTCGTCTTGCGCGGAATATCTCCTATACAAGCGTCGTTATATATATATATATATATATATATATATATATATATATATATATAGTTACGCGCAGACCGTGCATGGAACAAGGAACTCTTCTGGGAAAATTAAATCCACTGGAGTCTGAATAAGTAATGGTAAATGACAAATACTAAAATTCTTGTTTCTGATGAAAGCCCAACATGGGCAATGGGTGACCAGCAAAGAGGCTCCAAAACATAGCTTCCTTCACCAGCAATCTGCCAAGCAGATACGACCGAGCTTTGGGACAGGGTCTAGGGTTTAAAGCTGCTTAGACCACTACTTTCAGAACCTCAATATAAGCAAGAAACTGATTACATTTACGTCGGATTGAATACATCCAAGAAAAAGGGTGACTTATGTTTAGCTAAAAACCGAAACTTGAACCTCAACTGGAAAAATTGAACGCCCCCTTTTCAAGTCACTTAACACGTCCGTTTAATGTGCTACAACTCAAGCAGAATACAGTACCTTCACTACTGAACACCCCAACTCAGAGACTAGCGAACTGACATAAAACACAATTAACAAAAGCTAAGCAGTTTTCTGTCCACTGCAAAGCCCTTATTATTATTAATCCTATATTAATGGAACGAAGGTTCCTTAAAGTAAATAGCCAATACAGTGTAATTACTTTACCTGGAAAAGAGCTTTGCCTTTCCCGGGATAGTCTTGGTTTAAGTCTTCCTTCCAAGCTAAAAATGCTTCTTCTTCAATGTCCACTGCAAAGCCCTTATTATTATTAATCCTATATTAATGGAACGAAGGTTCCTTAAAGTAAATAGCCAATACAGTGTAATTACTTTACCTGGAAAAGAGCTTTGCCTTTCCCGGGATAGTCTTGGTTTAAGTCTTCCTTCCAAGCTAAAAATGCTTCTTCTTCAATGATCTCCAGATCATATAAGTTGACAAACCAACGAAGAAGCATCCCTATAAAAAAAACACTAGTTGAAAAGTTAATGCAGTAAAGAGTAACGATTATAAAAAAATACTTTAAAAGAAAGGAAAAGGAAAAATAAAATATTTACGACAACCATTTTCTGGCTACCAAGTAGGGTTGGCAGTGCTTCGGAGCTAAGAGCCGAAGGGGAGCAGACCAATTGTTTAAGCTCTGTTGCGGAGCTGGAATGGTGGAGCCAGACTTATCTGAGTGCTCCAAAATTTGGAGCTGAAGCCTGGAGCTGCTCCACTTATAGTAGAGTGAATGTCAGCAAATTTAGATGGGAGCCGATCACTACCGATTGGTGTTTTGGATGGTTTGACATGGAACGGTTAGCCGTCGGGTTTGTTTGCAACTAGTGTTTTCATTAGTTGCAAACAAACCAGACGGCTGATGTTGAGTGTACGAATGTGTGTATAGTACTTTTTAACCGTAATATAGTGTCTTGGCTGTACCAGTTTGCCAAGTATGAATAGTAAATCGTACGGTTACGAGAAAAGGCCACATTTTTTATGAGATTAGAAAGTCATAAAAAGCAGGTACCTTTGAGCACTCTAAAACCATTACTCTGACCAACTAAAATTCAAGCTGTATAAACACTGCAAGCACTTGGTACTTATTAAAAACTATCACACTTGCAACCCTGAGAATTATGCAAATTGCAACTATTCACAACTATGTATCATCATTACGATGAATAAATCCAGCTTGATGGCCACAGATTGCTCGCGTTCTGCACTTTAAGAACTCTGCTTTAGATTACTGGCTTCATTGTTTTTGCTATCCTAATGTGCATTCAATTTTTGTATCTTAAGAGCCATAGTGCAATAAAAAGACAAGTATCAAGTACTCTTTACTCTGGAGCACCGTACACCATATCCTGGAGCAGCTTAGGATATAAAGCTGGAGTTAGTGGTGCAGCTCCAGAGCTGGGGGTCACACTCAGCTCTGGAGCCAGCCTGGAGCAGGAGCCAAGTCACTGGAGTACTCCGGAGATAGCAAATTTGGAACACTCGGAAGAAGGGGCCAAGAGCAAACGCCCGCAAAAGAAGAGAGCAGAAATCAAAGTGTGTTTTCGCGATGCCTGGAAACTGCTTTTGAAAGAGTAGTGGAGATCAAAGACGGGGGGGGGGGGGGGGGGGGCTGCAATGAGTAAGGTTGTTTCGGAGTCGATTGGTTAAATAGACAAACATTGAAAATACCGACTAACCCTTGCGTTAGAGAGGTGGACGGACAGAAAAAGGATGAAAATGTGTCGAAAGTATGGTGCTGCAGGCTCTCCTTAAAGGAGGCATGCAGTTCGAGTGTTCAGAAAAGCAGTGTCCGTTATAATAGCGATAATAAAGTGTGAGACAACATTACTTACATCGGAGAGAAAAAGATTGAAAACAGTCTGTAAGAGGGGAATTGATGAGACAAAAATGCTTTGATTCCACCCGGTTAAGTAGAGCTGTGTGGGTTGAACCATCCCACACATAAGAAGCCTAATCCATGCAGGGGTGAAACAAGACCTCTGTACAGAGACAGTAACCAAGTGTTGGGGAGGGAGGAGTGAAGAAACTGCGGAGGCGGTACAACACGCCTAACGTCTTAGAAGCTGTTTTAGAAAGAGAATATACACGACCATTCCAGGTAAGATCATGAGAAAAAGAAAAAATGTTAAAAACAGAAGGATTGAGTTGTGCATTGTTACAGATCAGGGGATGGTCGTGTGGAAGATTGTGATGAGTAGACATGTTAAGAAACTGTTTTGAGACAATGAAAGCGACAAAGGTTTCTCTGCCTCAATTAGATATCGTAGAAAGATAAGGTCAGGTGCCATAGCAGTCTCACGCAAAGCATCGAGCGACTATTGAGAGGGACGCTTTGTGAAGTGGGTAGAGAAGTGAAGTGTGGAATCATCGTCATTGCAGTGGATAGGACAGAAAGCACGACTTAAAAGGTTGTTGATAAATAAAAGGAAAGGAGTAGGTGGCAGAACAGAACCCTGAGGTACACCACTATTAATAGCTTTAGGAGGAGCATGGTGACCATCTCCAACAGCAGCTATAGATTGGCCAGAGGAAATCAGAGATGAACGCACAGACAGAAGGATAGAAACCAATATGGGTAGTTTAAAAATTGAAGATTTGTGCCAGACTATCAAAAGATTTTATGTCCAACGCAATAGCAAAGGTTTCACCAAAATCCCTAAAGGAAGAT
This sequence comes from Bathynomus jamesi, assembly GCA_023014485.1. Taxonomy (NCBI): domain Eukaryota; kingdom Metazoa; phylum Arthropoda; class Malacostraca; order Isopoda; family Cirolanidae; genus Bathynomus; species Bathynomus jamesi. Next base: position 165,695 of record JAJOZX010002334.1, on the reverse strand, counting down.
TACCAAGAGTAAGATATGCAAGAAGATGGCCAGAAGAGCGTACCTTGCAAAATCCATATTGATGATCTGAAATGTTTAAGGTGTTTAAGAATCTTCTTAAGGATGGATTCAAAACTTTAGAAGGGCAAGAAATCAAGGCAATTGGACGATCGTCGGAAGGTTGCGATCGATCATCCTTCTTTGAGGCAGGCTGAATGAGAGCAAACCGCCAGCAGGAAGGAAAAGAAGCAGATGAAAGACAAACGGAAGTGTTTGCATAGGCAAAGTGTCAGTACAGAAACAGTTCTTGAGAAGAAAAAGGACCCCATCAGGACTATACGCATTCCAAAAGTTGAGCCCAGACAAGGCCAAAAAATATTTTTTAAAAATTTATTTTGGAAGAGATTCTAATTTCAGACAATTAAGTCTGATGGAAGCGGAGATGGAGGAACAGCACCGGAACTGTATAGGGTTGAGTTGGAGGTGAAAGGTCGAGCGAAGAGTTCAGCTTTATCAAGAAAAGAGACGGCAACTGAGCCATCAGAATGGAAAAGAGGAATCAAAGAAGAAAATTGCTGGAGAGGTTTTTGGCTAGGTACAAAGAGCGAGAAGAATTAGAATTAGATGGGTTTCCACATTTGTCTGATGAAAAAAATTTTGCTCAGTCGAAGAACAGACTTTGAACGATTCCGAGCAGAAATATAAGCTAAGTGTCAGGAGAGTTGGATGGCGACGATATCTTCTGAAAGCCTCCTCTTTGTTGCAAAGAGTATTAGAATAAGCAAAGTTAAACCAGTTTTTTGGCATTAGTTGTAGGAAAGTATGGAATGTACGCTTCCATGCCCGAGAAGTGTACATTCCACGTTCTTTTCCTCGTACTAATGCAAAAAAAAAAAAAGACACAATAAGGAAGCGCGCACGCACACAATAGTACAGGCCAAATTTTTTTGTTGCAATAGGGTAAATCCAGGATAAATAGACAGGTAGAAGTGCTGATATAGCACTAATACATCTTCAATATTCACGAAACTTGGTCCGAGGGTGTTTTTTAGTGAAAAAAAAAAATTCCCAATTTTTTTGAAAATCGATCAAATAGGTCAAAATTTAGAGTCAGGTCAAATTTTGGCCAAATTTTGGCCAAATCGTGACCTAAGAATTTTTTAAATCCCTATATCTCGGCTTCTAATTGTCGTAGCTTAATAAACTTTATATGGATGGAAGCGGAATGAGCTCGTTTCCAAAAATGGTACTTTCATTGGGATAATTTGATAAAAAAAAATTTAAAAAAACAAAATTCAGGATTTGACCTTGAAGGGATCAATTTTTTAAAAAATCTTATTGAAGAAAAAATGTTGCCTGAGCAAAGATCTACCATAATCAGCAATAAAAAGTTAGCTTACAGGCCATTATATAGCTTAAAACTTAATTTTATTAATGCTGGCTTTCTTCATTTTTTCAGAATTTCATCAAAAATTTATTTAATGAAACTAAACATATTAAATAGTAGGATAACAATATAATAAGGATAATACTTCGCGTTTGTAATTATTAATTGTAATTTAAATACATATCTACTCTCTACATACATGCTAAGTGCTAACTTCATACATATGCTAATTTGTTTTTTAAGTTTTCTTGAGAAATTTTCTAAATCTTGAGCTAGCTGGAAAGACAGTGTATCCTTGTTCCGCCTCTTAAACTTTACTCAACTGTTCCAAATATCTTCTGCAGGAAAAATGTACGAGGGCGCTATTCCTGAAGGATAAAGAAATTTAATCATCATACGACTCGACCAGTCCTAACCACAATTCTTTTTCCTACACACAACCATCAAAAGAGCCTACTTCTTTCACCGACTTCTCCATCATGATCTACTTCTTATCCACTAACAATTTTTCTTATTTCTTCTGACTGAAGACTATTAGATAACGAATATACTTTTAAAGTGTTTGCTGACAAAGGGATAAATCTATGTAATTTTTGGGTACCTTTAATTGGGTGGAGCCGTGAAATATTTGTAGATGAGCTACTACTGTGCTCAAAGGATTCTTCATTTGCTGGTAAAGGACACTTGTAGCGGTACAGCCTCTTCTGCTGGTGCTGGTACAGATTCCAGTATTCCAGGTTGACTTCTTATTAAGGTGTAGTAATTACTACACAATAGCTGATCCTTTTGAAGAACTCCATAACTTACAGAAGCCATAAGTTCTGTAACTTTTTTTAATATTATTGAAAATTCTCTTTGTGTTTTTTTTAAAGGATCACAACAATATAATTTCTTATTTTTTGGCATTTTTTTAAGTTATTTAGGTAGATATTTAGGTACACCTGTATCTTTCAATATATAGTTATTAAAATCTGAAAATAGAAAAATAAAAATAAAAAATGAAGAAAGCCAGCATTAATAAAATTAAGTTTTAAGCTATATAATGGCCTGTAAGTTAACTTTTATTGCTATTATGGTAGATCTTTGCTCAGGCAACATTTTTTCTTCAATAAGATTTTTTTAAAAATTGATCCCTTCAATGTCAAATCCTGAATTTTTGTTTTTTCAAAATTGGGTTTTTTTTTTTATTAAATTATCCAAATGAAAGTACCATTTTTGGGAACTAGAGGAACTAGAGCTCATTCCGCTTCCATCCATATAGAGTTTATTAAGCTACGACAATTAGAAGCCGATAATATAGGGATTTAAAAAATTCTTAGGTCACAATATGGCCAAAATTTGACCTGACCCTAAATTTTGACCTATTTGACCGATTTTCAAAAAAATTTGGGAATTTGTTTTTTTCACTATAAAACGCCCCCAGACCAAGTTTTATGCAAATTGAAGACATGTGTTTATCTATTTAACCTGGATTTACCCATTACTGACACGACATGGATTTTTTAGTAATACAGGCATAGGCTGAAAGAGGGGGGGGGGGGGGGGGGGGGGGGGGTCCGAAATAATTTGCAGAGACGCCACGAACTCTTATCTTTCAGAAAATGCATTAACTTCAGTAGAGCAAATACTTAACGCAGTTTTATTAAAAAACTGACGACGACGACATGGTAAAACTTAGATACTTCGCCTTGTTCTTAAGTCAGCTCCAAATAAAGACTAGTACACGTGGAACACTGACGTACGAAGCCTGCATGATCTTTGAGGCACCTACTTATTATTAGGGACCGACCAAAGTTCGATTTCAGCCCGAAAGTAGACTTTCAGTTTCGGGCCCGAAACCGAAACTAAACTTCACTGAACTGCTCTCCGGGTTCAGTGGAATCAGAGCGACTCTTTTCTACTGCGGGCAATGTCATCAACACCAAACGGGTGAATTTGACCCCAGTAAACGCTGAAGATGTCATCCTCCTTTCAAAAAACTTTAAATATTGAAGGAATCAAAATGTCTTAGTTTTCTTATTAATTTGCATCAATGAACATTAATACTTTTAGAACGTTTTTCGAGTTTTCTTTAATTGTGTGCGCTACGTTTTGCGTGAAAAGGAATAATAAAGCGACTGAATTACATTACATATAAAATTATAAAGTATTATTATTCCATTTTATATTACAATAATTTTATATAAAGTACTCTACTTTCGGTTTCGGTTCCGAAAGTACCGAAGTACTTCCGGTTGGTCCCTACTTATTACCTACATAAGGCTAATAATAGGCCTAAAACCATAAAGGCTAGGCTTACTCCGGCGTGGTTAGTTAAAAAATAAATTTTAAACCCAATCTGACTTAAAATACATTAACTAATTCTATAAAAATAGTTAATGTTCATTGAGAAAGTGAAACTAGATTTGATTAACATTCATTTTTTAGTCTCTCTTTTTGCATATTATTATTATTATTCAGGTTCATTTCATGACATTTTAAATGCATAAACATTTCTTTAAAAAACTTTGAATGAAAAAACCACAATACTGTACTTTGTACCATCAAAATCAGGATACATTAAACCACACCTACCTAACGGCCCAGCCGCCGCCCAATGTACCACGACTTTGTTCGCCAGCGTACATTGTAGATTACCGAAGTACCATAATGAGTTACTTTAAGAAATTTTATAAGTGCAACGAAAGGACGTTTAAAAAAAGATTTGTTTTCGTTGATGCTCTCTCTACAAACCTTTTGGGAAGTTGTGTGTGCAAGTGAAAACCTGAAGCGCATATATGGCAATCACTTGGAGTTTCGTGTGGTCATGTAGGAAGGCTTGGAGCACCGGTTTATAGCGGCCTAAGAGCTCTTTCTCCTGCTCTATTACCGCCTTCTCAGGAACTGTGTTGGTATCGGTGCCCGGAGCCATCGTAGTTTCCTGAAACATCAATAAATGCTTCGGTTTTCATACTTCAAAAAATTATATGTACCTTCAAAGTAACGATTTTTTTAAGCTTCACTCGCACGATCGTACACTAAAACGATCTCAATCAGCTTCAAAGCAGAAAAAAATAGTACTCTCTCTCTGATGCAGTTTCTTAAATTAGGAGCACAAATTTCTAACTACTTATTGCACTAATAATAACTTCAAAACTAAAGGAAATAGAGACAAGGTTTTTAATGCATCTCATTTTTCAAACTTTAGATTCTTTAACAGTATAGAAGACAAGTAATATTTTAAATGCTATTAATTACCAGTCTGAAAAATCCCTGCGTCTCCCTACCTGTGCAATGTATTTGACAAGAACAGTAACGAGAGCATTAATAAAACTTGGTGCGGCGTGATATTCGGCATCCAAGCTGTCTTTAATGTATTTATAGAAGATTTGCGGCGAAGGATCAGCCATCAACGATTTCCAGAGGTCTGCCTGAATGCGCAAAAGAGGATACAAGAAGGAGAGCTCTCTCCCCTCCAAAAGGTCTGCCAACTTCTCCTTTGTTCTGTCCTTTTCACTTAAGAGGTTCATCAGATTCACCTTGAAAAATTGCAACACATTATTAATACTATATATATTATAAAAGCTCTTCAAAACCAACAATCTTTGATTATTCCACACAATTTTCAATGTTCATAGCTGAGTTAAGGTATATATTCCACATGAACTAATTTGAATGTCCAAGAACAGGAATATTGTGGAGATTCCTCAACAGAGGCACGGAATGCCATTCTCAATCACAAAATACCAGAGGTAAAAATTCTTATATACCTTGCTTTCATTGTAAATTGAAATGAGCGACATCTTTCCTTCACTCTTGTGAAGAATCTGAAGGACGAGAAGGAAAAGGGGGAAGTGGTGTCCTCCTTCCAAAGGCTCCACAGCCTCTGTGAAGGACAAAACTCCACCCGCAATCAAAGGTCCCAACAAGTGGGCCACGTTGGATTTAATTCGTGGCATTTCTGTAGTTCTCTCTTCCAGCTGATCCAGGATCTGATCAAGGCAGCGAATTAGATCAATTAAACCAAACCTTCAAAACTGATTATTATTCACATTTCTCTTATTTAAATTCCATAATTCCATTTAAGATCCTTTCCACACTTCATCTGACTAATTTTCAAGTCATGAAATGGAATTGTTTTCTCACCTGTTTAATGCCCTCCATTAATTTGTCAGAATTGAGAATATTTTCCGAACGCATCTGCTTTATCAGTTGGGCACCAAGCTCAATTGCTAATTCTGTTGAAAATTTTCATATTCCACATTTATACATTGAAGTTTCAATACCAGTAAGAAGTGTCAGGGACTAAGTTACCACCAAAGTTATACCATTTTACTTATCTGTAGAAATCAAGAATGCTATGTTACAATAGAATTAGCCTAAATAAAAACACAAAACTCACCATCTTTACAAAGAACCGAGTGAAGAATGGAATAAACAGCATTACCAGAGAAGCGATCAGGGATTCTGAGGCCCTTGTAACTTTCAACAACTTCAGACATCTCCTGGCCATTAGACAATGACTCTAATACATCGTTCAAACGACGTAAGCACTCATCTTTAGTAAGACCCTACAAAAAATATCGAACTTTAGATTTCGGAAGTCTTTTTTGTTGTTTTTTCATTTGTTTCTTTTTATATCTCCAAATCAAATATAATTTTCTACCTTATCCCTTTTATTGGCCTTCGACTTTTCACTGGTAGCTTGCTTGATGAGGATGGGAGGTTCTTTGTGCAGGAGAGGAGTGGGGGGCTTCTGATTGGGTGGCTGTGGCTGTGGTGCAACAAAGTGGTCTTGAGACTGGGAGTAGCCTTGCGCACTCGAAGGAAGGACTCCTGGAGTTTTGGGCTTCAGCATCATGGAAGAAGTGGGTCTGAGAGAGAGTTCATCTCCTCCAGTATTGTTGGATGTTCCTCTGCCTTGGCTGAACATCTTCATGAAGCGTGGAGGAAGATCTTTGTTGGCAGCTAATAATTCAATAATATGAAAACATTTCGAGTTCATTTCAAATACAAACTTGCGTATATATTGTTCTAATATACATAGATCTGAAGCTTCATGAATTCATTAAATAACACGAAAAGAAAAATTTCCAAAGTATACTTTACCATTGCTATAGTTCGTCTGTTGGTTATTTTGAGTGTTTTGACGGTTGAAACTCTGTATGTTGAAATGTTTATTTTGATAAAAATTGTTGGAGGAAAAATTCTGTAAATTTATGTGAAAAAGAAAGAAAAAAAGGGAGGGGTAAAAACTCAAAAAAGGGAAACAAAAATAACGCTAAGGTTACCCAATTCAAATTTTCTGAAGATGCTAATTACGGGAAATGGTGTAAATTAAATTTCAACTCCAGTAATGAGCATAAAATTAATAATTTATGAGTAACTTGAAAATAGTTTTACACCTTCAAAACTTTTACTACTACTACTTATTTCGAATTATCCCAAACTTAAATCATCCATTTTTCATGTAAATTTTTGCTCTGATGCTGAAACCTACTTGCATTTGTAGTTTTTAAAATGAAGTTTAGCTTCGCTTGAAATGTACACAAAAACATTAAATATAAAGACTGAATGAAAAAAATACTTAAATTCATAATAAGAGTAATCAATCATTAAATTTTTGTATGTCACTATTACAGTTAACAAAAATCTAATTCGTGACCTTTCATACTACGTAATACCTTCTGTCACTCACGATTTTAGTCTTCTTTACACACAATATTCACAGGGAAAATTTTTCAGTCGCTTTTGTTTCAAACCACCAAAATTAAGTCAGAATGAAGCAAGCTTCATGATTTCAATTGAATCTAATTCCCAATTTTTAAAGAAAAGAACCAAACTAACCACGCTAGACTGCTGCCTCTGGCGAAATCCTGTATCTCTGTTATTAGAGTTGTTGGTATATCCATTTGTCTCGTACGAGAATTTGTCTGGCTGGGATGAAATCACTCCAGGCCCTGTGCCAAGAGTAACGGCTCCAAGTGGTGGAACGCCAAATACATCTTCCATTCCAGTTCGAGAACCACATCCCTTTGCAAAAAAGTTAGTTCAATACACAGTTAATAAAGGCTGGAAAAAGCCCATTTACTTCAGTTAGCTAGTCTGTATATGAATAAACCTGGTTTTAAAGCTGTTATTGCATTATCAGAATACAATAACCTAAAAGATTCTCATTAAAAAACTAGCAACTACCGTACATATACTATCAATACACTGGGCTGCTGAATTCGAGTTTATCTCTAATTGAATATGATGCAGAAAACAGGGTCTTTCCAAATATAGAGTATTCTCTAATACTGCAATGCTTTTAATGCTTCAGAGATTTACGCCTCAAGTTGAAGCCATATTCAACGATGTTATACGAATAAGTATTTAAAGAAAGAAACAACCAAATATATACTCCCAAAACATGGGCGAAATTGCTCCTCCAAATATTTAAAGATAATCAAAAATTTGTTAAGTCACATGAAACTCCTCACTAGTGTTTATACACACGGCCTGAAAGTTACAGCTGTATAAAATGTTAATGTGGCATGTTCAGGTAACAGAGGTCCAGAGCAAAATGCCATCATCAGCTAGTAAATAAAAACAAAGCATATTTTTAAAACATCAAAATTACAAACATTTCTTTAGACGAAAACTATCCACTTATTAAATGTGGGTCCGAGAAACTTTACCCATAAAATTCGCTATCGATTAGCACTTGCTTGAACTTCCCACATAAACTACTGAAGACTCATGGTAAAGGATACTTTATTTGAATTTGAGCCTATGATAAGTTAACCACTTTCATAGGTAGAGAGTCATTAGGCTAGGACCTACTTTATCTCATTAATCCACATTCAAAATAAACAAACATTTCAAACGTTACTTAGTGATTACATAAAATACAATTAATTAGTACTAGTATAAAAGACCATTCATGACATTTTAATGCAGACAAGGAGCAGCTAAAGATTAATAATGATTATAACTTCATTTACATTGTAAAGTTAAGTGGAATACATTATGATTTTTTCAGTTTCTGTTCATGTTTGCTTAGCGCACGCAAAACTTCAGGAAAGTATTTTGAAAGAAATCCTGCATCAATGAACTCACTCGTACAAAAAACTATTTTTGAATGAAAACAAGCCAAAAAAGCCATACTTTTAACTTAAATTATCATATTCAATAATGTTTTTACAATTACTGTTAAGAGGAAAAATTTTTGATAACCAAATATTTACTTTGCCAGCCGTCAAACTCTTATGCAAAAAAAAAAAAAAAAATCCAATACTACTACTAAGTTATTAGTTTACATAAAGCCATAGTAAAAAAAAAATTTATTGAGTTAAGCTGACTAAATTTATGCCAATTAGCATAATTAAACGGTACTTTCATGGATTTATTATTAACCTAATTAAATTTTTAAATTGTATTACACGAACTGTCCATAACTTAGGTCATGTTTCCGATTCTGTACGTATGTTACGCGTAATGTCGATAATTGCCAAATGTTGACATCAAGCAATGTATGCCTAATGCTAGGAAATGAATTCTAGAAGTGCGACCAAAAGTATTTTTACACAAGCCCTGCTATTGCTTGGAAAGTGCTGGTCATTTTGAAAAGTCAAGCATCTAATAGCACTGCTTCTTTCTCTAAACTTTAATTGCCATTGCTTGCTACTTATATAATTACTCTAAACATTTTGCTTATTCATGGAATGTTCATAAAAGTACCAATCAATCGCATATTTGTTAAGGAAAAATTCTTCTTGGTGACTTCTCAGAACAAACTTTCTACAAATGGCAAACCACCAATACTAAATAAACAGTGAAAAATTATCGCATTATTCACGTACAAGAACATCTCTAATCTAACTTTAGTTGAAATGTAACTAATATACAGGGTGTACATAAAGCCAGGATCTATTTTTGTGAAGCACTTGGAAATTATATGGAATTCAATCATAAAATGATAAAGTGGTAACATTTATTAAATAATTAAGAGTAGGATTCGACGTGACACCCATCAGTATCCCTGCACAGCTCAAATCATTCCGCAGCATTTCTAAACACATTCTGGAGCATTTGCGGGGTTATGTTATCTGCAGCAGTTCGTATACGTGTACATAAGTTTTCAAGACTCGTAATCTTTGTCTGATAGACGTGCGATTTGATAAAGCCCCATGCAAAGAAATCTAAAGGGGTTAAATCTGGTGATCTCGCTGGCCAAGGTCTGTTGCTTCCGCGTCCGATCCAGCGATTTGGAAAACGTCCATTTAGATAATCCTGAACAATTTTGGCATAGTGACAAGGAGCACCATCATGTTGATAGACGACAGTACTAACAATCCTATCCCCATCGTCTATCAACATGATGGTGCTCCTTGTCACTATGCCAAAATTGTTCAGGATTATCTAAATGGACGTTTACCAAATCGCTGGATCGGACGCGGAAGCAACAGACCTTGGCCAGCGAGATCACCAGATTTAACCCCTTTAGATTTCTTTGCATGGGGCTTTATCAAATCGCACGTCTATCAGACAAAGATTACGAGTCTTGAAAACTTACGTACACGTATACGAACTGCTGCAGATAACATAACCCCACAAATGCTCCAGAATGTGTTTAGAAATGCTGCGGAACGATTTGAGCTGTGCAGGGATACTGATGGGCGTCACGTCGAATCCTACTCTTAATTATTTAATAAATGTTACCACTATCATTTTATGATAAAATTCCATATAATTTCCAAGTGCTTCACAAAAATAGATCCTGACTTTATGTACACCCTGTACATTAAAAAATTAACTGATTAATAACAAGCTACATAATTACTTTTTAAATACAGATTAATTTCAACATTTCCCTCAATGTCCATTGTTTATGCTAACTTAGACGATGAAGCAGCAAGAGGTCTGGAACCCTATATGTTCTATGTTACTTCTCCATGTTTCAATTTGTAAATGCTTGCTGTAAATTCCCAATTACTACTAAACCACGGATGACGCTTCTGAAGGTGGTTTATACAGAGAAGAAACCCAAACCCAATAAGAACACATCCCACAGCCTACTTTCATTCTGGTCAAACAATAAAACATTACTGATATTTTTCACCTACCATAACCCAAGCCAATGAGAAATCTTTCCAAAATAGAGTTTGAACATTAATTTGATCGTACCTGTGGGAAGAATGAGGGCATAACTGATGAAAGAGGAGAAATTGGGCCCGACGGCTTCGGCGGCCCCTGCGAATTGGGTGGAGGGATGTAAATGCCCAGGTCACGTGCAGCCTCCTCTCGAACCTATAAATAGTGGGGTAGAACAATTATGTGGTAAAGAAATAAACTGTGGAATGCTGTAGTAGTACACAACGAAAATATTTCGAATACAGGTTACTTGGTCGAAGAGATTATTCCAAGGTCAAACTAGCAAACACAGTAGGCCTACCAAAGCAGTAACAGTGATAAAACTACGTAAACCAATGTATTTTAAGTAAAAACTATTTATAAATTTCAATTCCTGAATATCTCCTATTGAATGGTAATTATAGCAATAGCTCAGTATACTAGCAATGCTGTAAAAAAAAAATACTGTACTTGAGAACTGAAGTGAAACACTGTACATGTAAAAGTACAGTACTGAGAATAAAATGTAGATGTAAAAGCTGTTTTCAAATAATGAAATCTTACAAACTTTAACCCTTATTAATAGAAGATTGTAGACACCAATCAACCAGGGAAGTACTCTTGGGCAGACAACATTAGGCAGTAGACAGGGAGAACTGGAACTCCCATTTCTCTTGTCACCGTCCCCTTTAGCTGATCTTTTTCCGTCTCTCATCTACCATGCGAGTAGTCAAGCATGCTCTCAAACACACACTTCTCCCTCTATTCCTCACTACACACACATGCATCTTACGCACTACACAATCTTCTCAAAATTTATAAAAAAGTGGCATCATTGGCTCAACAATGCCACCTTGTTTTCAGCCCCCTCCTTCTATGGAGGGGTCACTTTTGTGGGCACTCACCCTTGGCCCCGTCCTTCCTAGGTAAAAAACTTTAGACCTGTTCCTACCTGTTGAATTGTTCTTGGTCCTTCTATCTGGGCCACTTTCCTTGGCACCCAGTTAGCTGCTCTTAAATCAAGGATATCTTGAAGCATGAATCGAATGCGAGAAGGTAATTCTGGATTCATGCTCAGCTGAGCCTTTCGCTCAAAATATTGATCCATTAGATTCTGAAGATTAAGAGCATGAAGGATGCAGTGTTTAAACTATCTCAACAATACAAAATCATGTAGACAAAATTATTAAATAATAAGACTGCTTGATGGTATGATGGAAATATAAAAAGTTTGAATTAAGAATGGACACACAAAATTTAAAATATAGTCCCACTTTTCTCCATGCAGCTGAGAGTAGGCATCCTAAACTCTGAGCATCCCATGGACCCAAAGCTTAGCAAACTTCAATGGAAGTTGAACCCTCATATTCCTTGACCAATTCCTAACCCACAAAACTAAACAACTCTTATTAACAGAAAATTTTATATTTACCTTGGCTTTAGGCTTGTCAAGCACTTTGCCACAAGTTCGCATTATCTGGCAGAGACACTCCAAATCCTCAGCCAAGTCAACCACTGTTCTCTGCCTTTTCCTTTCCAAGAGCTAAGAAAAATATTTAAAGTTAGTTCTGATCTAAATTCCCACAATTAATTAAAAGTTAATGATGAAAAAATGGAATAATAAGCCCCCACACACAATTCCTTTTTTATCTTTACATCACTTATAAGCATTCACATGTACTAATTACAAACAATTCATAGTCTCACTGATTTATTAAACTATAAGCATATGGGTATGCAAAATTCTTACTTGTTGAATACAATTATGAAGGATTGATTCATTAATGATTTCCAGCTTGCCCAGTTCTCCAATAAATCGCAAGTTCCCGACCATTTTCCTTCTGGCAGCTGCTCTCTGTTCCTCCTCTTCGGGAGTGAGTGGTTGGTTGTCGGGACGTTCCCATAATTCAGATGCTTTACGACGCTTCTCGAACTCATCCTGAAATTACAATTTTAAGTGAATACCAGAAATAAAAGTTCAATAGTAACCCCAACACTAAGAAAAATATCAAGAGCATGATCATACTAACAAATAATTAGCATACAAACAGCTAGAGAAATGAAACTATAAATTTAGCAACTGATCACAATATAAAATGTTATTAGAATTTAGGACCAAACTTAAAACACACTACTTCTTACCTGACACTTGGAAAGTAAATGACGATTAAATGTACAAGGTCCATCTGGAGGATCAAAGTTTGGAGCTTCTTCTGATAATTTTTTGCACAATTGTGCATACATAGAACAATATTTGGGCTCATCTAAAGCCTTCTCAAAAATCTATGGAGAGAGAAAAACTTCATTACCTATATTGTACACCACTTCTCAGAAGGGTATGATACAATCCCTACAATTCACAAAATGGCATGAAGGTATATAAATATCTGAGCATTTGTCTAAAAACATGTATGAAGATTTTAAAACAAACTTACCAGGAGAATAACTCCCTTCAGAAGTGTAGCTGAATTTAATCCTACATTAAGAATATCTGTGCTTAACTTGTTAAATCTTTCAGGTGTAATTTTATTAAGAATACCCCGTACCTGTATAACAAAATAAATTTAATTAAAAATTTTCAAGAACACACTACATTTACTACCATACACAAAAACTTGGGTACAACTTTGTAATAATTCATCCTTTTCACTTACGTATAAAACAAGGAAACCTAAATTACATTTGGGCTAGAGAGTAATTTACTGATCTAAAAACTAGAACATTACATACCTATTGTGTTGAAAATTATACAAATTTAATAAAATTAACAGCTCTAGCTAAAGAAATCTAAGAATTATACAAAATAAGATTTGGAACTTCAGATTCCTTTAAAAGCCAAAAAAAACACTGATTTTCTTTCTATAATTACTGTACATGACAGTAACATAACCTTGATCTTTTATGTTTGACCCCAAAAATGAGAGATATTTGTCCTACTTTTCATAGCCAGAGGTAGACCCTATTATTATCTTATTTATTTAACCCTTTCACTCACGAATTATGACACAAGGTAAAAAAGAAATTTGCCTTTGTGTGTAGTTATACAAGAATTAATATGGTTTATTTTTCAGCTACACAATTGTCTACCCAGTGAGTGAAAGGGTTAATGCTAAGGTTTAGCCCCCTCAATGTATGACAGAAGGAGAATGGGTTTCTATCAGTGGTATTTTGAAGTGGGAGAGTTAAGGTCTACAGATTACTTCACTCGTGACTAATCTTCCTAATAAAGGAGAAAAATATGGTGGTAAAAGGATTCACCAGACCACTGGGAATATCATGTGAAAGACCAAGTACAACTTGCCATTTTCTTTCCTCACCTTCCTAAAAGTACGATCAGTTTCATCATTAGGGTTGTGTGCATCTCGTCTCAAACTAGAAGGAGGGATCCATCGCCTTTTGCTGTTGGACAGGGACTGAGTGTTGTCCCTAAAAGCAGAAATTACAAAACTCTAAAACTATGATTGGTAATATAGTTGGGTTATTTGAATGCTTCCATTCTTTACTGACAATTTATTCCTCAAATGGCTTAGGACCTACAGTATATTCTCTCTTAGTATAAATTTGTAATTTATTGTAGTTAAGCACAAAAGAAAACTCACCTTCCTCCCACGGAGCGAGAAGCACCCCCCTGGCTCCTCTGCCCGTCCGTTGTGCCTAAATCGGTACTCGCCCAAATAAAAATTAGGCCTTACAAACAAACAAAAAAGAAAAGTCTGAAAAAAAAAAATATTACATATATATATATATATGCCTATATATATAATAAAAACCCACTCTAGACAGTTTATTTCCACAACAGTTTCGATGCCCACTGGCATTGTCTTCGGCAGGGCTGTGGAGTCGGTACACAAAACCTCCGACGACTATTTTTCAACTGTCATACTCTGACTCCTTCATAAAAGGTCAATATATATTAATGGTAAATCTGCTAAATTGGTAAATGGTAACACAAGGCATTTCATCACAACTGATTTCATTGGAAGTCTCTTTGCCATTGTGCATTGAAGTTTAGAACAAATAATTTTATCAATAATTTGAAATTGAACTTATCAAGTTATCAGTATCACAATTATAAAAATATTTCCTGAGAAAAAAGTAAGGGTTAATACTGATAAGTATAAATAATAAATATATTTGATTTATATTTATTATTTATACTTAAAATAGTATTTTCTTAAGATTTTATATTGAGGTCGGAGTCGGTACATTTTTACCAACTCCACAGCCCTGGTCTTCGGGTTCATTTGTTTTTCTGTATCCACCCAAAGAGAATGCCAGTGGGCATCGAAACTGTTGTGGAAATAAACTGTCTATTAGAGTGGGTTTTTATCATCATATTTTGACCTTCACATAGAAAAGAAGTTTTTTGCATACACAGTACACACACACACTACTATAATATATTATATATATATATATATATATATATATATATATATATATATAAAAACACACACACACACAGGGTGTCCCATAAGTCCGGCATCATAGGAAAAATAATAAAAAAAGGAAACAAAAGCTTTTATTTACAGAACATGCTCAATATGTCCACCATTGTTTTCAATACATAAATTCAGACATGATACCCAGTCAGCAAGCACAGTGAATGATGTCAGGAGTAATGGTGGTGTTACATGCCCCAATAATGCGCTGCCGCAAATGTTCAACACTCCTAATTTTCTCTGTATATACCAGAGCTTTCAAGTGGCCCCAGGGTCATTCCATGTCAACTCAGCCACAAATGGCACTTTTTGCACTCACCCCTTTCAATTTTGCTCATACTTGGCACAATAGCAGATATACATGCCAAACTTAAATTCCCAAATTATTAGAGCTGACTGACCTTTGGTTACTGAGATACAAGGTCACAAAGTTGTGACATTTTGACCTTTTTTGCGTTAAATGACTATTTTCAAAACGGTGTAACTAAAAAACTATTAAAGCTAGAGCATTGATTTTGGTCTCATTTTAAAGCTCTTTAGTAGCCCCTTGTTTATTCTCTCTTGTTAAATATCTCTACTGTGAAAAATAAAAAAAATCCCTTCAAAAGTTGACCTTTGACCTTGAATAAAAAAAAAATACCTTCTCCTAAAAAATTCAATTTTTTTTACATTAATACCTTGAGTCATGTACAACAAAATCCCAAGAAGCTGTAAGTGGCTGATAACTAGTTCAATGTATAAAAAATAAATGAAGTTGACATCATTCTTCAATTTTAGATTTTTTTTGTCAGTTCATTTATTTAAAAGTTCTGTTCTGATATAGTGTCAGTGAAGACTTAGTTCAACTTAACATTATTAGTTCAAAAACCTTTTTGTGACCTGTGCCAAAAGAAGTCTTTTAAAAGACAACCAGGGTTAAACCCCTCGACAGCCCCAAATCTACTGGAGTAGCGCTGATCCAAAGGCCCAACTAGTATATAAGTACTGTCAACTTTACAGAGTTGACTCCTGACTTCAAGTTAAAGTTAATTTATTTTTACTAAATACATGTATAAAAATTTATTTAATAATTCATTAATTGTTCATTATTTTCTAATCTGGATTTTCTTTGTGCTTTTGTGATTTCAGAGTACAAACATGGAACATTTAAAACTGAAACAGAAGTGTGCTGATCCTTTGCTGCGTCACAAATGTCAGTGTCGAAAGAAGTTTGAGAATTGTACCACAGGAACTTATAAATAAGTTTCCCGATCTGCACTTAACACTACATCACAGACTTTGTAAGCAGTATAGAGAACATCTTGAGTCCTTGCCTGAGAAAGGAATAGGCACTTTGAATTCAGACATAAATGATGATTCTTCTTGTAGTAGTGAACCACCTGAAGATCTTGAGAAAATTGAAAATGTTGACAATAGTGATGCATCAACTTCAGAGCAAAACCATGAGGTGTGTACTTTGAATGCTTCTTTTGTTTCAATTGGTGAATCACCCATAAAAAAGAGAAAGCTTGTAGAGCAAAAGTCATATGGAGCTAAAAAACTAAGCAAGGTGACAGAGACAGTTAAGAAGAGAATGGAAACAGTTGCAGGAAGAGAGATTTCTGACTCACAATTTAAGGAGCCATCTGGAGATGTAGACTGTTTAGAAATAATAAATCAACTCAAGGAAAAATTCAAAAATGAAAATACTAAAAGTGATAAAATAAAAATCCTCACTGTATTACCCAAAAGTTGGAGCATTAGGAAAATTGCTTCAGAATTTAACACAAGGCATACAGCATCTATTGCTAAAAAAATAGTTGAAGAAAAAGGTGTCCTTTCAGACCCAAATCCAAAGGGTGGGAAAAGAATTAAACAGGATACTGTTGATGCTATTAAAGCATTTTATCTTTCAGAAGACATCAGTAGAACAATGCCAGGAAAGAAAGACTATTGTAGTATCATTGACAATGAAAGAGGAAGGATACATTTGCAAGAGCATCTTTTACTTTGCAATTTAAAAGAAGCCTATCATATTTTCAAAGAAAGAAATCCTTTGGTTAAGGTGGGATTCAGTAAATTTGCAGAATTGCGTCCAAAGCAGTGTGTTATTGCTGGAGCAACAGGAACTCACTCAGTATGTGTCTGTACAATTCATCAGAATGCCAAACTTATGTTTGTAGGAGCTGAATTAGAAAAACTAACTGCAAATGATGACACACCTATTAAGAATGTACGTCATTGTGTTGCCTTTATGGAATGCAATCCTGCCTCACAGAAATGCTGCTTCAGACAATGTGAACAATGTGGAGATCCATCAGATTTAAAAAACAGACTACTGGACATATTTACAAACAACTTCATTGATATCATAAATTTTAAAAAGTGGACCAATACAGATCAGTCAAATCTTGAATGAGTAGAACTGAATACAGATGAATATATTGACCAATTCTGTAACCAACTGAAAGAATACCAGATATAGTCCAGGCAATTTGTAGTTAGACCTGGGCAAAATTGCTTCAGAAGCTTTCTAAACTGTTTCCAGCTCAGGAACTATTGCCGAATAACATATCCAAAATCATACAAAATTGGACCCTGGGAACACCCCCAAAAATGAAATTCAAAATGGCAGACTGGATGTTTCCTATGAAAAAAAATATATATAATTTACGCTTTTATTTATAGAGATACATTTGATACTTTTTCTTTCAGTTGTAATGTTTTAAATAATTCAACAATATACAACACAACCAGTTATTACGCAAATATAATGTTATATAGCTTTTTACAAATTTTTATAATCAATAATACAATTATTTTTTTCCCAGTTTCAAGTTATGTTCATTACAGAAGAAGTGATACCTGGTCACAAACATACAGAAATTAATCCTCTTCATCACTATCATCGGATAGATTACCGGTACTTGCGTTGTTATCTATCACAACCACTGATTTGGCACTCGCCACAAGCAGCTGAACAAGGCATTCCATTACGCTTGCATCCACATCTTGAAGTAGCACATTTCGTCTTGCAGGAGCAGCGGATCATGTTGAGTAGATAATTTGGAGCTGGTGGCTTGTCACAGGCTGTAGGGTAGAAGGAATTATTCTTTACATACCAACCCCACTGTTCTGCATCGATCTTCTCTTCTGTAGACTTCCAGATTAGTATTTGAAAGTATGTGCGAAAGCTGTGGTACTTTGTGGATGCATCGGTAGGTGGCAAACGTTCGGGTGTAACAAAAGATTTAGCTGTAGCTACCTTTTCAACTAACATTCGATGACGTAGTGCGTTAGTGGATTCAAGTGTTTTGCAGCCATACAACAGAAGCATTGCCTTTCTTCCAGCGGCTTCAATGTCAGAGTGTTGGCAACAATCAGAACAGAATGTATTTGCAACTGAACGGAGTTCAGCCACCTTCATCAGTGTGTCGAATGATTTGGCTTTACCGATCGAAAAAATTCTGGATGTGCTATCACAGCCTGTGAAAGCATGCACAAACAGGAGATACTTGCAGATGTCATTGCCTAACAATGATTGAATGCTGAGAATATCATACACAGGATTAGGAGATAGTCCCCGTCTTATATTGCTGCGATAGTACAACGTGAAACCACTGTCCTTGGCATGGTACAGAAGGAGAATCAGCAAGTCAGTGTCTTCCCCTATTACTGTTGTAGTTGCATTTTCTGATGAGGAAACTGCTGCACGAACGATGTCCACATCAGCATCCCCATCTGCGTTGTGAACAGTACACCCGTGCTTCTTCAACATCTCACCTACGAGGGAAATAAATGCTTGCTTGTTGTTTTCATTAGCCAAGAAGTGTTCCTTCTGGCCAACAAACTTCATGCTTGGACTGAGATTCACATTTCTGCTTGTCTTGGTGCTGCGTCTTCTGTGGGTCATGTCCTTGATCGTAGGAGCTGCTGCTGTAGCCATCAAAAACAATGATTGCTTTTCCATATGTTTTCAGAGTGAAATCGGCAATATGAGTTGGCGATGCTGTCATATGTTTCATCTTGATGCCAGGAAACACGATGTAGTAGAGATCCACCATCCAGTACGTACTGGTCTGTGCACTGAATTTCTTGAACTTCTTCCATGCGTAAAGTGTCAGTGTATTTGATTATTGCATGAGCTAGCTGAGACTTACCTGGGTTTCCTCAAGATACTTCGTGATTCGAACAATGCAGGAGGATATGCACACAGTTCGTAACACATGACATCTTCAAGATTCATGTCTCCGCCAGTGGCAACAGTCATCATTCTCTGAAACAGTAGTGCAGGATCTACTTCTATATCTGAAACATCAGTGATCACAATGGCAGAAGCAGATCCTAGTGTTTTCACTTTGTCAGATCTTTTGGCAGAATATGTAAAGGCTTGTTTCCCAATCATTTTTACGACAATGTTCGTACCGATTGAATGCAATTGATGAATGTTAACTCCAGGATCAGCAGTTAGCCCTGTTACAATGTTGCAGAGACCCGAGGTAGAATGGAATGGGGATAAGGATTCCAGACGTTCAAGTACTTTCTTCATGTCATTACTGTCCCTGATTTGTCTACTTCCCCTCATTTCCTTGTGCTTTTCACTACTTTCCAACAAAACTCTGGTGTATTCCTGCATTGCTAAGTTATAAGTGGAACACAGAGGCATAGAAAAGAGCCACGTTGTCCTTTGGATGTCTGTAAATCCACTTCCACGTGTCAGTCCGCCTCTGCTTTTCAGGGAACGCATTAGTACTTGTTCTATCACCAGGTCTGTGCCGAGTCCGGCACATAATCTGTCGCTTCTTCTTACCACAAACTTACCTTCCTGGAACATTTTGTTAACGGCTGGATTTTCAGAAGGCAAACTTAACATTTTCTGCAGGTACAGGTATATCGATTTCAGGTAATTGTGATGTCCGGCTGCTGCAATTATGGGGATGGTCTCCAGCATAGCTTGCAAGTGCAAATCCCACGAGCCGGTTCTGTCTGCTGTTATCAAGGAAGGTGCAATGTTGATCATTCGCTGATATTCCAACCAGAGTTGACTTGTTTGCGAAGTAGATTGTAGGTCAGTTTTCTTCGCATCCAAAGTGGTAGCAATCTGAGACAATGCATTCGAAGATTCCACATCCTCAACTGATTGTTTGGCGGTCATAACATCGTCGAGCAGGTCACAAGCTTCCTTATGGAGGTCATGAGGAGTTCCATCTTCATTACGAGGGAAAACGTCTGCGACTAGTAAGGTACTAAGAGCTGCATCTACTATCATATGACCACATATCGCTCTTGAAACAGCTTTTCCAGACATCGTGTGTTGCACGGCATTTGGTCCGTATATTTCTTGAAGTACTTCAGACAATCCTGAACCATTCATAAGAGTACCGACTGCTCCGAAAAGATTCATCAGTGTGTGAAATGATCCCAGCATTAAAACAATGTCCTGCAGGTCTCTCTGTTCATTGATGATTTGGGAAGCTTTCCAGAACAAAGGCTGATCAAAGGTAATAATGCATGGGACTTTTTGATCGCGTGCTATCTTGCTCAAATATAGTAATGTCGAAAATATGCAGGTCATGTCAGTTGGCGACATATCTATGATGGGAAGGAACGTGATCGACGCCACACCTGGATGTGACACACTTGATCCACCGTGAATTGCCTGCATTGTTCCGGACCAACTTAGACCTGATCTTTCTGCTGAAGATATCTGCCAGAGAAGACTAAGTCAACTTATGGTGGCAGTGGGTACTGGAAGTTCGCGGAATGAGATGTCCCTCAACATGCTTCTCGCGTGTCTATATTCCCTAATGTCAACGGTTGCAATCTTCTTAATGTCATTGTCACCAACATTACGCCTGTGAATAGAAGGGTGGATCTTGATCTTCGGAGTTATTGCGGCAATCATACCCATTCCATGAAAGGTATTCTTCCCATCCAAAGTGCAGACATCATGATCGACGTTATCTGCTGCTAGAAGGACTGCAGTGTTTTCATCAACAGTAAAAGAGCCAGACCCACTTGCCAGCGCCGCGTTTCTTTCGAATCTTGTTACTTCTGCATACGACGAACAGTAACCCAGCTGATGGAGAACGTCAATAAGGTACCTTGACCTAAAGTTGTGGTGTAGCTGAACCGACAAACCGATCTGTAGTGGACATAGTAATCCTCTAGGACGAAGTGCTTGCATAATGCTCTGCCCAATTGCACCTATTTTTCTTGAAGCATCCTGTCCCGCAAATGGTTCTGATAATAGCAATTTCAGACTGTTGGGAATGTAATCAAGAGCACTTTCTGCAGTGATGTCATTTGGAGATGGATACACATCTTTTCTAAGCGAGTCGACAGACTTGATATCACTTCTGATTATTTTTTACAGCAGCTTCTACTAGGTAAATCTTCTGTAGCTCTATATCTATATCACATTCTTTCGACTTTTTGTGATAATCTATAAGAATTTCATTAGCTGTCTCTTGTAGTGTTACTACATCTGCCTTCCCACTTTCACCTGATATTATGATCTTGTCTCCGTAACATTCTAAAAGCTTTCTCTTCATGTGCCTGCGTTCGTAGACAGAGCTCTGACTTCCTTGAAGATATTCCTCCATTTTGGAAATTAGGTCTCCAATCAACAGTTGTTCATCATCATTCTCTTCCAGGTAAGCACAGGTCTGAAGGAATGCTTGGTGTTGCTCTTCATTAGTTGGTTTCCCTTTCTTCGAATCATGATCGTCGGAGGAGTATGCGCGAGGAATGTTTTTTCCACTTCGAAAATTTCCGCTGCAGGTGTGATGGTAGACACAATCTGCAGCAGGAAGATCACGAAGATAATACTCCAGACGGCCTTTTACATTAAACGACCATTCATCGCAGCGGCTTTCACAGCACCTTTTTATGGTTTCGGAGAACTCTGTAGTTCTTATTTTGACATGCTCTGATTTTGGTTTGTGTTTGGAAAAAAAGTCCACAAAGGTATCACAAAACAAACAGTGAGTAGCACTGGAAAATGCGTATTCGTGAAAACAAGCACTTTTCCTTGGTATTGCCTCGGCTGCGGTCTGTCGCTTCTTTATTTCAATGGTCTTTTTATCCATAAACCTTTTCCTACATACAACGTGAACACTTATTCCAGCTGTTGCAACAACATCGCTTCCACGGCTGTGGCTGGATGCATTTATACCATCTGCTCCTTTTTGCGAGATGTGAACCACTTCCTGTCCGCTGTCCAATTTCTCCTTACAAATCACGCACATTTCTTCAGGGGTCTGCATTCTTCTTGAAAGCGGACGCACACCGAGTCAGTCTGAAACAGAAAACACAAATTAATAAACTGTGTTGCAGTATTTAAAAGGAGTACATAATAACAGTTTTAAAGAAAATGACAAGCACAAATACGCAGATTTGATAGTGGGTAGTAGGAATTAAAGAGTTGTATATAATATAAGTTTATAAAGATGTACCAATGTCCATTCTCACATACACTCCATACAGTATATTTTATTTACATTACATGACATCATAGTTTAATACTAGCCGCCTAATACAATTTTTAGTGTCATATAGGTTAATTTAGAAACGAAAATGTGTTTTAAAACATTTTACTGATCAAGAAAAACGTCATAACTCTCTCTACAAAGCGAAATTAAAATTTATTGTATTTCGTAGGAAACTGCCAGTCCGCCATTTTGAATTTCATTTTTGGGTGTGTTCCCGGGGTCCAATTTTGTCGGATGTTGGATATGTTATTCTGCAATGGTTCCTGAGCTGGAAACAGTTTAGAAAGCTTCTGAAGCAATTTTGCCCAGGTTGAAGCTATTTTTGCTCTAGATTGCCTGGACCAATACATGACTTCAAGACAAAGATGCAAGCAACTTATTACCGTGAAACAAAAATGTCTTTGAAAGATGGTGAGGTCCTTGCTGTGTGTGATTTTGCTGAAAATTATTCCTTTATTCTTCAAGATGAGGTTCAGAGCTTTCACTGGAACAATGAGATGGCTACTCTACATCCATTTGTTATTTACTATAAAAAGGAAGATGAGATTGCTCACCTTAGCTTTATTATTATTTCAGAGTGTAACATCCATAACACAGTTGCTGTACATTTGTTTCAAAAGCATCTGATAAAATTCCTAAAAGATAATATCTCATCCATCGGTTCCATCCACAAAATAATTTACTTTTCAGATGGGTGTGCAGGACAGTATAAGAACTGCAAAAACTTTTTGAATCTTTGCCATCACAGAGATGATTTTGGAATTGAGGCAGAATGGAATTTTTTTTTGCAACAAGTCATGGAAAGGGACCCTGTGATGGTGTTGGAGGCACAGTTAAGAGATTAGCTGCAAAAGCTAGTCTACAACGACCTTATGATGAACAGATCCTTACTGCAGAACAGTTATACACATTTGCAAGTGAAAATATTGTAAATATAAAATGTCATTTTTCAACCAATAAAGAGCATGAAGAGGAAAGCCAACTTCTCCAAGAAAGACACTCAACTGCAAGGACTAAATTTGGGTCATTCTCTGTCAGATCAACCAAAAAAAATTGAAATTAACACCCTCATCTCTCATATTTTGCTGAAATTTGGTTTATAGGGAGTTTGAGAGCCCTGAATCCATTTCTGAAATTATAAGGTCAATCCAACCAACGGTTCAAGAGATGACCTCGGGCAATTTGAGGTCACTCGCGAGGTTACTAACATTTGGCGAGCCATAACTTGGGTAATAATTGTCATAATTATATAAAAGTATATATATTTAGAATCAGAAGACAACAAGGAATCCAAATATGCAAGTTTTAGAACTCTAGGTTGAAAAATAAAAAAGTTACACTGTAACCAAAATTTGAGGTCACAATTTGACCTCTGGGGTATCAAATGAGAATTTTTTTTTTAAATGTAAAAAATGAAGGCATAGGCATTGGCTATTAGAATCAGCAAAAAAAAAGTTTGTTTATGTTAGTATTTTTCATGTAACTAACATATAAGTGAACACCATATTCATAAGTTGTGCGTCAATTCTACCTATTTTTTCACACAAGCTCATAATTTGACCTATAGAAATTAAAATAACATTTTTTATAGATATAAAAAACAAAGTCAGAGTTCTTGACTAATAGAAACAATCATAAAAAGTTTGTTTATGTTGGTACTTTTCATGTAACTAACTTATAAGTGAACACCATATTTATAAATTGCTTGTCATTTCAAGGAATTTTTATATCTTAGCTATCAATTTGACCTCAAGCTCCAAGAATTTAATAAAAATTGTATTTCACTGCTAATCTGCACTGGCAATAATAGTTATAATAGTGAAAGGGGAAGACTAAGCTCACATGTAGCCTAAACAAACCTGTTGAAACATGTTGCTACTTGTCTAAGTGCAGAATCAACACAGATAGTTGCAAAATTCCTTGTCTACAGGTTAGTACAGTTCCAGCCAGCACTGTGGGTGGCTGGTGGGTATGGTGTTTTAATGAGCCTCAGAGACTATCAAGGCCTAAAATATTAAGTGTGTATAGCTATATATTTTCTAAAAAATATATATTACCTAATTGTAAATCCTATATCTTTACAGATCAAAATACAATGGTTCGGCACTTGAAATACTGCCAGGACCCTATTCAAAAACAAGAAACGCATAACAATCAATCTTAGAAAAGTGACTGATGTACTTGTTGAAAAATGTGCTGGAAGAGTGAAAAAAGACTCTTTGTTGTGTGTGAACTGCTGGACAATGATAATGAAAAACCCCACTATACTTAGTACCACTGAAAACAACGAGTCTGAGCAGGATTCAATGAATCATCTACTATCAGTGGCTTGAGTAACATCTCTTCAATTCAAGATCTGGACAATGACAGTGATTGCTTGATAAAGGAAAATCCTTCAACTTCAGTTGAACCAGTTCTAGCATTTCTGGACCAAACACCAGTTAAAAAAAAGTAAATAAATTAATATAATAACTTATACTTTGCTACAAGGTCTGTTTGATCTACTATATAGCCAATTATATAGCATTTAAGGTACTATAATTAATATTTAATTACTAATATTCAGGTGTGTGTGTGAAACCTTTTTTTCTGTTCTTTTCAGAAGGGCTGTCATTAAGCCAGAAAAAGCGCAAGGCTTGTGGTAAGCTATCATCTGCTCAGAAACACCTGAAGGAGAGGCTAGAACTCAGTTATGGTGTTCAAATTACCGAGGAGGTAAGTGATACTTCAAAATCTGAAACTAAATCTGAAAAACATCTAGACAAATTAATGAATGAATTGAAACAGTCATTCCTGGAGAGCAAATGTCACCATCACAAACTACAAATATTGACACTCTCACCATACACAATTGAAAAAACAGCTAGTTTCTTTCAAACTACAACATACATGGTGAAAAGAAGCCATTCACTTAAATCAGAATATGGAATCCTTCCGAAGATTCCACTAATGAGCAAAGGAAAAGTGATATCTGAAGAACACAAAGATATAGTTAGAAGATTCTATGAGTCAGAAGAGGTTAGTCGTATGTGTCCTGGCCAAAAGGATTGCGTGAAAGTTATCAGTGCTGAAGGTGCAAAAACAATTGGTCCTCGGGAATTTAAGAGAGATGTTTGAACTATATAAAAATGATGAAAAGAATCCCAAAATAGGATTTTCCACATTTGCAAAATTACGGCCATCATATTGTGTGCTTGCCGGTAGTGGTGGGACTCATTCTGTCTGAGTCTGCACATACCATCAAAATCCAAAATTGCAGCTGGCTGCATTGGGAGAAAGAGGTCTTTCATACAAGGATCTTATGGATTACAGTGTCTGCAGTACAGAAAGAGAGACTTGCATGATGCAACTTTGCAATGATTGCCCAAGAGAAGAGGGTGTCCTGGATTTTCTTGAGTTACTTGACAGTGTGAAATCAGCTCCAAATGAAATATCTTACAGGCAATGGGTGACTGTTGACCGTTGTACAATGGTTGATAAGGTGGAGCCACTTCATGAATACTTATCATCCCTAAGCATGAAAATATCCGCATGGTTCGTCATCACTTTGTTGCTCAGCAACAATCACAGTACTTCAAGCAGTTGAAAGAAACACTACCACCTCAGAGCGAGGTAGTTTAGTAGGTGATTTCTCTGAGAATTATTCTTTCATTGTCCAGGATGCTGCCCAAGGGTTTCACTGGGACAATTCACAGTGTACAGTTCACCCTTTTGTCATCTATTATAGATCATCTGCAGACCAGGAACTTAGCCATTTTAGTGTCTGTTTCTTATCTGCATCACTAAAACACAACACTATAATGGTTTACTCATTCTATTGAAGCTTATGACATATGTTAAATTCAGATGCCCACAATTGAAGAAGGTGCACTATTTCTCAGATGGATGTGCTGGCCAATATAAGAACAGATACAACTTCACAAATCTCTGTTACCATGAAGAGGATTTTGGTCTGTCTTGTGAATGGCACTTCTTTGCTACATCCCATGGCAAAAATGCATGTGATGGGATTGGAGGAATAGTGAAAAGAGCTACTGCTCGTGCCAGTTTGCAGAGAACTACAGAGAGGCAAATTCTTATACCAGAACACATGTTTCAGTTTTGTGAAGAAAACTTGAGCAAGAAGATAAATTTTTTCTTTGTAACTACAGCTGATTTGAAAGATGCAGAAGAACGGTTGGAACATCGATTCAAGGATAGTAGGGCTATTCCTGGAACTCAGAAATATCATAGGTTTGTTCCCCTAAACAAGGAAGAACTGATGGTGTATCCCATTTCAAGTGGCATTGGAGAAAAGAAAAGAATAAGGAAAAGTCATTTTACTAATGAACCTGCAATGCTTGGTAACCTAAAATGTGTCAAACCAGGAGAGTATGTTGGCTGCATTTATGACATGCAAGTTTGGTATGGAATTGTGGAGGAATATTGTGAAGAGTTTGATGATTTCACTGTGAACTTTCTACATCCCTCTGGGTCATCAGGATCAAATGCATATTATTATCCATCAAACAAGGATTCATGTGCAGTGCCAGGACATCATATATTAACTGTAATGAGTTGTCCTACCCTAAGAGGAGGCAGCAGAATTCAATACATTTTTCCACAAAAAAAATTGATGAGAGCATCGAGCATGCAAAAATTGTATTAGGCTAGCACATGAATCCTCTAAGTAGGTCTTCCCCTTTCACTATTATAACTATTATTGCCAGTGTAGATTAGCAGTGAAATACAATTTTACATTTTTTGCCTTTGTTTTTATATCTATAAAAAAATGTAATTTTAATTTCTATAGGTCAAATTATGAGCTTAAGTGTGAAAAAATAGGTAGAATTGACGCACAACTTATGAATATGGTGTTCACTTATATGTTAGTTACATGAAAAATACTAACAAACAAACTTTTTTTTGCTGATTCTAATAGCCAATGCCTATGCCTTCATTTTTTTATATTTAAAAAAAAAATTCTCATTTGATACCCCAGAGGTCAAATCGTGACCTCAAATTTTGGTTACAGTGTAACTTTTTTATTTTTCAACCTAGAGTTCTAAAACTTGCATATTTGGATTCCTTGTCATTTCCTGATTCTAAATATATATACTTTTATATAATTGTGACCATTATTACCCAAGTTATGGGTCGCCAAATGTTAGTGACCTCGCAAGTGACCTCAAATTTCCCGAGGTCATATCTCTTGAACCGTTGGTCGGATTGACCTTATAATTTCAGAAATGGATTCAGGGCCCACAAACTCCCTATAAACCAAATTTCAGCAAAATATGAGAGATGAGGGTGTTAATTTCAATTTTTTTTGGTTGATCTGACAGAGAATGACCCATGAACCATTGGTCGGATTGACCTTATAATTTCAGAAATGGATTCAGGGCCCACAAACTCCCTATAAACCAAATTTCAGCAAAATCTGAGAGATGAGGGTGTTAGGCACTGGTTGATCTGACAGAGAATGACCCTTAGACAGAAGATAGGTACCTACAAGCTACCATCCTAATATTACTGTTGCCAAATTCAGCTACAGTACCTACAAGCTACCATCCTAATATTACTGTTGCCAAATTCAGCTACAGTACCTACAAGCTACCATCCTAATATTACTGTTGCCAAATTCAGCTACAGTACCTACAAGCTACCATCCTAATATTACTGTTGCCAAATTCAGCTACAGTACCTACAAGCTACCATCCTATTACTGTTGCCAAATTCAGCTACAGTACCTACAAGCTACCATCCTAATATTACTGTTGCCAAATTCAGCTACAGTACCTACAAGCTACCATCCTCGTATTACTGTTGCCAAATTCAGCTACAGTACCTACAAGCTACCATCCTCGTATTACTGTTGCCAAATTCAGCTACAGTACCTACAAGCTACCATCCTCGTATTACTGTTGGCAGATTCAGCTACAGTACCTACAAGCTACCATCCTAATATTACTGTTGGCAGATTCAGCTACAGTACCTACAAGCTACCATCCTAATATTACTGTTGGCAAATTCAGCTACAGTACCTACAAGCTACCATCCTAATATTACTGTTGGCAAATTCAGCTACAGTACCTACAAGCTACCATCCTAATATTACTGTTGGCAAATTCAGCTACAGTACCTACAAGCTACCATCCTAATATTACTGTTGGCAAATTCAGCTACAGTACCTACAAGCTACCATCCTAATATTACTGTTGGCAAATTCAGCTACAGTACCTACGAGCTACCATCCTAATATTACTGTTGGCAAATTCAGCTACAGTACCTACGAGCTACCATCCTAATATTACTGTTGGCAAATTCAGCTACAGTACCTACGAGCTACCATCCTAATATTACTGTTGCCAAATTCAGCTACAGTACCTACGAGCTACCATCCTAATATTACTGTTGCAAATTCAGCTACAGTACCTACGAGCTACCATCCTAATATTACTTGGCAAATTCAGCTACAGTACCTACGAGCTACCATCCTAATATTACTTTTGGCAAATTCAGCTACAGTACCTACAAGCTACCATCCTAATATTACTTTTGGCAAATTCAGCTACAGTACCTACAAGCTACCATCCTAATATTACTGTTGGCAAATTCAGCTACAGTACCTACAAGCTACCATCCTAATATTACTGTTGGCAAATTCAGCTACAGTACCTACAAGCTACCATCCTAATATTACTGTTGGCAAATTCAGCTACAGTACCTACAAGCTACCATCCTAATATTACTATTGGCAAATTCAGCTACAGTACCTACAAGCTACCATCCTAATATTACTGTTGGCAAATTCAGCTACAGTACCTACAAGCTACCATCCTAATATTACTATTGGCAAATTCATCTACAGTACCTACAAGCTACCATCCTAATATTACTGTTGGCAAATTCAGCTACAGTACCTACAAGCTACCATCCTAATATTACTGTTGGCAAATTCAGCTACAGTACCTACAACAAGCTACCATCCTAATATTACTGTTGGCAAATTCAGCTACAGTACCTACAAGCTACCATCCTAATATTACTGTTGGCAAATTCAGCTACAGTACCTACAAGCTACCATCCTAATATTACTGTTGGCAAATTCAGCTACAGTACCTACAAGCTACCATCCTAATATTACTGTTGGCAAATTCAGCTACAGTACCTACAAGCTACCATCCTAATATTACTGTTGGCAAATTCAGCTACAGTACCTACAAGCTACCATCCTAATATTACTGTTGGCAAATTCAGCTACAGTACCTACAAGCTACCATCCTAATATTACTGTTTGCAAATTCAGCTACCTACAAGCTACAATCCTAAATTAATGTTTGCAAATTCAGGTACCTACAAACTATGGTCCTAAATTAATGTTTGCAAATTCAGGTACCTACAAACTATGGTCCTAAATTAATGTTTGCAAATTCAGGTACCTACAAACTATGGTCCTAAATTAATGTTTGCAAATTCAGGTACCTACAAACTATGGTCCTAAATTAATGTGCAAATTCAGGTACCTACAAACTATGGTCCTAAATTAATGTGTGCAAATTCAGGTACCTACAAACTATGGTCCTAAATTAATGTGTGCAAATTCAGGTACCTACAAACTATGGTCCTAAATTAATGTGTGCAAATTCAGGTACCTACAAACTATGGTCCTAAATTAATGTGTGCAAATTCAGGTACCTACAAACTATGGTCCTAAATTAATGTGTGCAAATTCAGGTACCTACAAACTATGGTCCTAAATTAATGTGTGCAAATTCAGGTACCTACAAACCAGGGTTGTGGAGTCGGTCCAAAATTTTCCGACTCCGACTCCACACATTGTAAAAATTCGACTCTGACTCCACACATTGTAAAAAATCTAAAAATCCGACTCCGACTCCTCACATTTTAAATATACGACTCCGACGACTCTAGTGTTTCACTCTATAATTATCATAATAATAAGACATTTCATCACCACCACATGAATCGTCAGGTTACTTTCTAGGATAAGGGAACATTCAAATATTAAGAAGGATATTGACTTGTAGATATTATCATATTAAGGGATTTTTATTTTTTCCAATAATATATATATATATATATATATATATATATATATATATAATGAAAAACATTCTCTTAAACATAATTAAGGTCTAACCAGTAGTAGTCCTACTTAAAATTGAATAACCCTTCTTAACCTAGTGGCTATAACCAGGGTTGTGGAGTCGGTCCAAAATTCTCCGACTCCGCCCTGAAACGTGCGACTCCACGACTCCGACTCCACAACCCTGCTACAAACTATGGTCCTCAATTAATGTGTGCAAATTCAGGTACCTACAAACTATGGTCCTAAATTAATGTTTGCAAATTCAGGTACCTACAAACTATGGTCCTAAGTTAATGTTTGCAAATTCAGGTACCTTTTACAGTCCTAAATTATTTTATCTAACCTATATAATGTGTTTTTACAGATTGCAGTGGTTTAAATTTGGTAATTTTTGAGCAAGTTGTCAAGATTGAAACACACTTCAAATTAATATTACAAATAGCCTTGATGGGCATTTGCTGCACTTCTCGCAGTTTTCTATAAGATAAAGAGTTGCAGTACTTTTCCATTATACCCCCGCAAATTGATGATTGGTTACGTAGGTTTAGTCATGATATTTTCATTAAAACTAAAAAATATGACAATCTAACCAATCATCAAAATATAATTTGATTCTACATAATTTAGGACCATAAAAACAAGGATATCCTCCAAATGAAATGTAATGCAAATGTCTAAATTAAATTTGAGACATCCAAAACTTGAAAAAATGAGAAATTTGCAGATTTTGTAGTAAATATATTCCTGTGTAAAATAAGAATCAGAAATAAGAGAACCTTGAATAAATCTGTCTATTAAGAAAAGAGTAAGATAAGAGAAAAGCCTTCAGCAAATTTAAGAGAACTCAAAGTGAAATGGACCTTGAAATCTATAAAAATTGACAAGCAAGAAACTTACAAGAGATAGTAAACACAATTTAGAGAGGAACTTAGCCAAAAATTGTAAAGGAAATCCCAAAAAGTTCTTTAGTCATTTCAACCTGAAAAATAAATCTAATAAAAAATTGGACTCCATGCTGACAACAAAATTATTGAAGATTTTGAAATTGTTGAAGAGCTAAATAGATATTTCTATTCAGTATTTACAAAGGAAATTAAATAAAATTCCAGATTTTACATTAGTAACGCGAGAGAGATAAATCATATAATTCGAGGAAGTGGATATTTTGAGAACAAATGACAGGCTAAACATAGATAAGTCACCAGGACCAGATGAAATTTATCCTAAAATAGTAAAGCAAGCAAAATATAGCATAGCCCAAGCACTTAAAATACTTTTCAACCTTTCATTGATTAACATTGAAGTTCCAGAAGACTGGAAAAGAGCAAATGTAATCCCACTTTTCAAAAATAGGAAAAACACCTAGCTAAAAACTATAAACCAATTAGTTTAACTTCTATTATTTGCAAATTACTTGAAAGTGTCATGAGAGAAAATTACAATATTCAGTACTTCCGTATTATCGGGACTACCAAACTGTTTATTATGTATTTTTGCTCATCATTATTTTTGTTTAAACTTACAAAAATATAAACTTAACCTAACCAATCATCAAGGGCATACAGATGACCTAACCATGGCTTAGAAAAAGAGAACAGAGTCCAGTTAAATGGGACTAGGTCTACATGGAGCCCTGTTCCGAATGAGTCCCACAGGGGTCAGTACTTGGACCTCTACTTTTTATTTATATTAATGACTTGGACAAGGTTCTAAATAGTAAAACCTCAATATTTGCAGATGATACAAAATTGGGACTTGTGTAAGATCTTTAACAGATGCCATGAAAATGCAAAAGGACATTGATCAAATAATTGCTTGGGCTGATAGATGGGAGATGAAATTTAATGTGGAAAAGTGTAAAGTTATGCATGTTGGTCATGACAATCCAGAATTTAAGTATAACACGGATGGAAGTTGGATAAATAAAGAAAAAAAAAGGAGATTTGGGTATCATTGTGATCATGATCTTAAACATACAACTCATTGTATTGAAATTAGAAATAAGACGTGCTAGATTGAACCTAACGCAGAAATATATAGAATATAAATTGCCAGAAATTATAAGTAGGCTCTACACTTCATACGTGAAGCCTCTTCCTGAGTATGGCATTCAGTTCAGTAGTCCTTATTTAGAGCAAGAGAAAGAGACTAGAAAAAGTACGAGAGAGAGACCTTAGTTACAGAGAGAGATTGGAGCACCTAAACATATTTTCCCTAAAGTGAAGAAGGTTCCGAGGTGATATGAGAGAAGTATATAAAATAATAAATGAATTAGATAATAGAGACTTCCACTCTATTTACCAGCAAAGATGTAAATCACACTTAGTACAACATAGTTTTTCAAATAGAATAGTAAAATTCTAGAATCACTTAGATGAAGAAGTTGCGAGTTCCCATACTTCGGAAACTTAAGAATAAACTAGATAAATTAACGACTGAAAGAGGTATCTGGTAACGACATTTTGCTGAAACTGGTAATGGTGGGGAGAAGAGGTTTGTGAACCCTTCCCACATATACATACACAGGGCTGTGGAGTTGGAAGCAATTTTGGTGCTGCTGGAGTCAGAGTCAGTAAAATGTACCGACTCCAACCTCAATATAAATTTCAATAAAATGTGTGTGTGTGATATCACTGGCAGCTATGGTGGTTAAACCACTTAAATAATAAACACAATGTTTTCCATTTCAGACACTAATGCCATTAATTCACTTTTTCTTTTCAGATAATATTTTTTATTTTTAATGCTTATTTAATTTCGAGTTTTCTAAATTTCATAAGTTTTTAACTTTCAAGTCTAAAATCCCTTTCACAATGGCAGAGACACTTTCAACAAAGTCTGCAGTTTTTTAATATTTCACAATAACCACAGATGAGAAACATTTCGTGTCAGTGTATGATAGATGGTGAAAAATTATGTGAAGCAAAAATCAGTGGTTTTACTGGCTCTGATAAAAATGCACCAGCCAGAGCATCAAATTTGAAAAGACATTTCCAGCGTTTCCATCCCAAAATTTTAGAAGTTGTCATTGAGAAAGATAGTAATAAAAACCTTCCAACTACTTCAAAGTTAACAAAAGATCAGAAATCTACTGAATGACAAGCACCACTTACAAGATTCTTTATTACAGACAAAGTAATGATGCTAGAAAAGTTCAAGAAGCACATCATCGAACTGGTGGTAAGAAATGGTATAGCCTTATCTTTATTTTCACAACCAGCCTTTCTATGCCTAAATGGAGAAATGGCCAAGAAACTTGGAGTTTCTCTGGAAAGACAAAGTATCAGAAAAATTATAGTTGAAGCAGCCACAAATAAAAAGGAAGAACTTCGAAGAACTCTTAAGGGACGCTTCATGTTTATTAAAATGGATGCAGCCACGCGTCATAGTTAAAACTATTTTGCCATCAATGCTAGATTTGATGAAAACAATAAAATGGTAACTCGGACATTGGGAGTAAAGGACACTGAGGCGCATCATGACAGCGACTATCTTCAGAAGTTAGTGGAAGAAGTTTTACAAGACTTTTGTAATTAAGAAAGAGCAGATTCTATGTATTGTCACAGATAATGCTTCAAACATGCTAAGCACGATAGAAAAGCTGAATAAAGTTGATGAAGAAAAAGTGGCTAATGAAGATGACATTCCTGAAACTGATTCTCAAACAGCACAAACAGAACAGAGCGATGAAATTTTAGATGATATTGTTGAAGAAGCATCTAAGCTCTTTCTAATCCAACATATGCATTGTGTTGTACATACATTGCAGCTAGCAATAAGAGATGGATTGAAAGATCGCAATGCAGCTACTCTGATAGGCAAGTTGAGGCAAGTAGCCACTGCAGCCAGGAACCTCTAAAATTGATGCTATTATCCAGAGACATGCAGGAAAGGGAGCTATTTTGGACCAAGCGACATGCTGGGGGAGCACATATATGATGATTAAGCGTTTGCTTGATCTAAAACCCTTCCTAGAAGACATTCATAATCCCAATGTTTCACTAACTGAAATTCAATGGAGGGAGGCTACACAATTAGAAGCTCTGCTTGCTCACCCTTATACTGTCACCAAAAAGTTGCAAGCAGAGGATTTAACTCCTGGTACATTCCTATGGGAATGGAAAAATTTATTATTTCGTCTATACCAAACTGGAGAATTAATTGCTGATGGAATTGTATCCTCAATGAAGAAAAGAGAGGGTCTGCTACTGGAAAATGAGATCTTATTAGCTGCTGTCTACATAGATCCAATGAACCGAATTTTGTTGACTGAAGAACAAATTGCTAAAGCAAGAGGGGCCCTCTGCGAGGTTGCAATTCGCATAAAAGGGCTATTACCTGAAAATCCCGAACCACAGGATGAAGATATGAGTAGCAATGTTCCCTCTAAGGTGTGCGTGTGTGCGCGCGTGTTGTGAAACCCGCGCACACAGCAAAATGAAATGCGCACAGGCTCAAGCGTATCATGAGTCACGACAGTAAATGAAGTAATTTCAAAAATTTCAGTTTAATGTATTCTATGAAGAACAAATTAAGAAACGGCTTGAAAGAAAATCATTTGGACATGCTCATGCGAATTAAAAGTTACCCGAATGAGGACGGATGTATTAATTTTCAGAGAGTTTATTTGGAATGGGCAAATGCTAAAGATCGTAGGGAGAAATCATAATCATACTTAAATGAAAGGCACTTTCATTTAATGTTATTTTGATTATATTTTATTGAATTTTATTATTTTTTATTTTATTCCTATTTTGTGAATGTCGTAAATTACCTTTTTAATCCTTCTTTTAATTACTTATTTACTTTACTTTCTACTCTTTGATCATTCTCTTTCCACGCTTGCACTCGTCTTCGCTATAAATGCTTTATGAATATGGCAGCGTGGTCGTTTCAAAAACCGTTACAACACAAAGGTGGAAGGGGATCCATTAACACTCTGTTTAACGCTTGTTAATACTATTTAATTCCAAAAATGCTTTAATTAATTTGGGGGGGGGGGACGCGAGAGGGGGGTTTTATTTTACGTCGGAGAGGGGCACAAAGAATAATTTTAATTTAATCTTACATGACCCAAACTTCACGCTTATCACGCTGCTGAATGACTGACTCTTTTTGGGGATAGTCCCGCTCTCTGGGCCTCTGTTCAGGATTGCCAACTCTTCCAATTTTAAACAATTACAATCTAACAAACATACTTTATCGTAATTTCACAATTATTAGTAAACAATTTATATTAAACATTATAATCTTAATTAAACAAAAATTAATATTCTTAACTAGGCATTACTACATGAATGGATAAAATCATGTATTAATCTTGATAGTCTATTTTAAATTGCTAAATGCTAAAAATTGTTTTGAGAAATAACTAAAATAGTCATTTTCAATTAATTTTATTTTTATTTTATTTCTTTATTTTGTTGAATTTTATTTTATTCATATTTTTAGAATGGATAAAATGTTCTCTTTTTTAAGAATATATAATATTGTAAACAGTTTTTTAATATTCATTTAATAGTATGGTAATGATCAGGCTATTACCTTATGGAAATAATATTTATTTAATATTTATATACGGTATATTTAATTTTGAAGATAATAGCGCTCAGAAAAGTTTGCACAATTTTTCACCATGAATCTAAATGTATGCACAACGAAAATTTCTTGCGCACACGGACTAAAAAAAATTAGAGGGAACATTGATGAGTAGTAAGTCCCTCTCATCCTCTTCAAATGATGAAGAATTAGACTTTCAAAAATATTTAGATGAAATTGAACGCTCAAAAGCAAAGCATCGCCGCTTAAACGTGCATACGCAACCTTTTGATGTTAAACTAATGAAATTTAAGCAAGATTTTTTTGATGGCCTAAAAGAAGTGGAAAAATATGATCGCTCATCTAAACTGACAATACAAGAAGTCATCCCCGCATATCCAGAGATTTTAAGAGATACAGCTATGATAGTAACAGCCATGCAGCCTAGTGATATGAGTCGTTTTTTTATTGTCATTTTTTTTTTTTTTTTTTTTTTTTGGTTTAAAACGAAGATAGTCTGTTTTTTTTGTTTTTTATTGTTTTAAACTTATTCCATATTTTTCTTCCTTTAATCTAATAAGTATATTAGTATTACCTATAATTTACTATACTACCATGCTTATACAGTTATACCTAGTATATATAGTCATCTTTTAGAAAAACTGAATCACGCAAAAAGTATATAATAGAAAGGAAAAACAAACCCTCATTTTTTATATGTATATATATTTTTTAACTAGAACATAAAACATTCTTCCTTGTTTCAAACAATATACATAATTGTGATTGGCAAGAGTACCAGTATATATTCCAGATAGAAAAAAAATATTCACCTTTTTTTGAACCTTTTTGTTAACCTAATGTTGTTTAACCTTCATTTCCATTGAAGAATCATCACTAGATTGGGTAGAGCATATATGCTAGTTTCAATATCACAGGTACTGGTATAATATACATAATAAAAAATACATAATACTGGTATAAAACAATATACCCTATATAATTGTGATTGGCAAGAATACCAGTGTGTGTGTGTATATATATATATACACTCCAAATAGAAAAATAAAAAAAATTAAAATATTCATCTCTTTCTTTAACCTTTGTGTTAACCTAATGCTGTTTAACTTTCATTATCTGATTCTATTTCCATTGAAGAATCATTATCACTAGATTGATTAGAGCATATAGTTTCAATATCACAGGTACTGGTACTTATTGCAGATTTGGATGTTGACGAAGCCAATGTAGCACCATGTTTTACTTCACTTTCTTGGAATTTTGCATTTTGGGATATAAATACTAGCTTTGCTGCTCTGTCTGTGCTTAATCGGTTTCTTTTGGCTGTATGGATATTACTGTATGTGCTAAATGATTTCGGAGGTAATGAAAGGGCGAAATAGAGGTGTATGAGTTTGTGTAGGTATATATGTGAGTATGCGTGCGTACATGACTCCAGATTTGAAAATATTTACTGGAGCACAGCTCTGAATTTACTTTTTTTTCCCCCTTACACCACTAGATAGGTTAATGATAGTAAACTCTTGAATTGACGACATACTAATTACAAATTGTTTTAGCTAAACATAATAATATAATAATGTATAGTTTATATAACTCACCTTAAGTTTATTTATTCATTGCAGCAGCAATGTATTGATTTACGCTTGCTTAAATGGGCTATGGAAATGTCAAATTTGTTGCTTTTTGCTTTATTAGATTTGGATGCAACACTTGAACTTGAAGGCATATTTTGACTCTTCTCTTTATTAACCACAACAGCTTGGTGAGTTTCTTTTGTTAGGCGCAAAATTGCATTCAATGTCTTCTGGATTTGGGAATTTTCAAATTCCTCTAAAGCAGTTTTGTTAGTCTGATGCGCAGATTCCTCACTTACCTTTTGTTTCTTAGGTGGAGAAGCACTTTCTTCAGTCTGTGAAACATCTAGTGAAAAAGTTTCATTTTCTAGATTAGCAGTTGATGAAGTTGGTTCATTTTTCTGAGGTCTAGCACTAGCACATTTTGTGAACAAACTAAATGACTGCTTTGCCGTATCTCTTTGCTGCACTTCATCCTGGTATTTCTTTACTGCAATATCTAAGCTGTGGGCCCAAACTCTGGGACCTCTTGTATTGTAACAAATATTTTTTTTGGAATTAAAATGTTCCTCCCAGTTTTGCTTCTTTGAATATTTGTTCTTGCATTGACCACAAAAGTAACCCCTTTTAACACCCTCACTTTTCTCTCCAACTTCATCAATATTAGGATCCATTATTGATTATTGACTACCTGAAAAAATACAAAATAAGTAAAAGTTAGTAAATATAGTATGGTAAAAGTGAGTAAAAGTAAGTAAATATAGTACAATGAAAGTAAGTAAAAGTAAGTGCTTTAAACTTAGTAAAAGTAAGGAAGAGTAAGTAAAAGTAGGTAAGTTAAAGTAAGTAAAAGTAAGTTTAAACTTAACTAAACTTTTCAATTCTAGAGTCATGGTGGATTACTTAAAACCACACAAGTAATTATCTGGCCAATTTATCAAACCTGGCCGAGATCAATGGAACATAGTCCAATCCTGATAATTTTATATTAAAAAAATATATGTTTTAATAAAATTATAATTATCAAAACATTGAAGCTTAACAAAAAATAAAAAAAATTATTAAATATGGAATTACCAACTAAACTTAAAATAACTAAATTTGTAATTTAAAAAAATTGGTTTGTACAAGAACGTATACGCAAAAAAATTGCATAACGTCTAGCGAATAAACAAAACCCAAACCCAAATTTACTTTTTCTCATGGTCAAATTTACTGGAGCAATGCTCCCAAGATCCCAGGAATCTGGAGTCATGCGTGCGTATGTATCTGGAATTCTGGATGTATGCGTGTGTATGGGGTATATAATAGATATAAATGTGTATTAGGGTGCATTAAACGCCCCATGATTTTCAAAAAGTTGTTGGATTTTAATGTCTATTCCCTCAAATGTTACACTTGTTGGTAGAAGTATGTATGCAAAAGATAAATCAAATCGGATGTGGTCCTGGGTGGCCACCAGCCACTTTTATATATTTAGTAGTGATGCACCGAATATTCGGCAAATATTCGGTATTACGTACTTATAATACTAATATACAAATATTCGGTATTACTATACTTACATTGATTGAAAGTTGAAAATGTATAAAACACAACGCCAATGTCACTACTCCAACTTTGCTCGTTTCCGCAAATTTGGCCTCGCTTTGCGGTCACATTCAACCACTTGAAGAAGATTTTGGAAGTGGTCTTCTCCTCTTGCAGCTGAGACAAAATCAGTTGTGAGCTTTACTGCTCTCTCCGCAGGGTCATTCACAACATTTAACCCATCCACAATGGACTTGGCTGCCTTGAAGTGGTCATTGTTCTGCCAATTGTCAACATCCTCTGTTAGGAAGGTCATATCCAGGTGAAGAAGGTTCACTGTAAACCACGAGTCCTCATTCACAAGATCAGCCAGGGTTGTCGCTTCTGTAATTTTTGGAAATGACGGTTTGCCATATCCAGAACCGTAGCGGTGTTTTGGAGTGCTTGGCATTTCATCTGGTTGTATGGCCAGTAACACATCTGCAAGGGCACGACGCTCCTTTTGAGATACTGCATTGCTGAACAGTGCCAAAACAACCAGTTCTGGGGTTAAATACCACAAATGTCTATCAAAGGCTTTCACAGCGCTGACTGAAATGATTGAGTTGACAGCTTTATAGTTGAGCAGAGTCTGTATAAGCACAAATCAAACCATGGGGCATTTGAAGCAGACTGACATATGAGCCACCAATCACAATAAATATAACAACAAAAAACAACAAACTCCTTCAGTTTTTCCTGTTGATGTTGTGTTGTTACAGTTCCTCGAGGTAGTACAGAAATTTGCTCTTCAAGTAGGCATATTTTGATGGAATAAAGAATCTTTGACATCCACCTTGCTTTATGCATGGCCCCAGGTCTGTGGAGTGTTCCTTGTTTTGTGACATCATCATCGAGGACTA
Organism: Bathynomus jamesi; assembly: GCA_023014485.1. NCBI lineage: Eukaryota > Metazoa > Arthropoda > Malacostraca > Isopoda > Cirolanidae > Bathynomus > Bathynomus jamesi. Next base: position 125,662 of record JAJOZX010002334.1, on the reverse strand, counting down.
CCTGGCAGAGTTGTGCCATTTCCTTGTAGTCTTCCCTACAGTATGAAGCGCTTGTGCGGATTGTGCTTAAAACCTTGTTTTTGCAGGATAAAGCAGTTGTTGTGCATCGTCATTGTACATTGAAATGTCAATTTTGGTTAAACTTTCATCCTTTACATGCGATATGCGTTCCCAATTCTTCTGGAATCTTTGGAACAAAGATGCTTCTGGAGACTTTGATGTCTCAATTTTGAGAGCGTCAAACACATGATCCAGGATTACCTCTCCAACATGATGGCGACATGCACACCACAGAAGAGCACGGTCCAGTTTTGATTGAATGGTAACACAGGCAGCTGTAACGTGTCCAGTGTTTGATGCTGTTGTGTCAAAACATAAGTTGACAACTGACTGTTTGCACTTCCATGAATGTAGAAACGTGTAGTGTGCTCGGCAATGATGTCACCTGATGACATATCACTTCCACGAGGATATCTAGCCACTCCCAGTAGCTTTACATCAGTGGCATTCCCAACCAACACTGGCAATCTTTCTTCCTTGCCATTCTTGTTTGTGAGCGTATGCATCTGCTTGCCATCCCAGTGAAGTGTTGCAGCTGTTGGGGCAATCCAATTTTCTCGAATATCTTTGGCGATAGCACTTGTTATTGATCGTCGAGCCTTATCAGCAGTTGAATACGACTTGGCCCACGACGGGATCACCTCCTGCCTCTTGAATTACAGCTTCGGTGAGCACAGCCTGTTGAACAGGAGTTATGTTTAGTCGAGTAGCAACAGACACAACTGAAGGCCTTTTCAGAATATCATGAGGAATAAAGGCAGACGTACCTGCATATGTTGATCTGTGGTGACTACGCTTCCTTTGAAGCTCTGGAATCGCCTCTTCTTCAGTTTCTTCCAAGCTATCTGCAGAGGCACTATCATCAGAGCATACAGAACTTTTCATCTCTTGTACACTGGATGATTCATGACGTTCTCGTCTTGAAGCTTCCGCTAAGATGTTTTCTTTTCTACGATCTTTATCAGCTTTCTTCTTGTCAACACTACCAAATGAGGCTACTCTGTCAGATTTCATTGACTCTAAAATGCTCTATCTTCCTCATTCTTAATGTTTGTCATTGCATCTTTTGTCCATACACCAAAGGTCTTATCAAGACGTTCATTCATGGATTGCAACTTAGCCAAAGTGTTTGGAGATTCTCTGCGAGAAACAGGTATTTGACGCAATTTGTTATTGTCATTAAGAAGGTCAAGTATTAGTTTGCAGCATTGATGGTCTGAAAGCATAGGAATATTTGCTTTAGTGTAGAATGTTTTCAGCTGGATAAGGACTATGCTGGCAGATTTCCATTTGAGTGGCTGTGTTTGTTTGCCTTCACATATTTCTTTCTGGATGTGCCACATCACGCATTGAAGAACCTGCCGGCAAGTTGGGAGGCGGACTCCTGTCAATGTACCATCTCCTTCTGTAAGAGCATTGCCAAGACCAAAAATGGCACTTGCTAATCTGGTCTTCTTAGCTTCCATTGTTACAGCTTCCATGTTTCTGAAAGACAATAAAGGATATTATTAGACTATAAGTGAAGTTTCGTTTATGGTACATATTTTATGTAAATCACCCCTTTAGGGTGCATCAAACGCCCTTAGGTTCTTGGATTTTAATGTCTATTCTCTCAAATGTTATGTAAATCACCCCTTAGCAACTCTATATTAAAAGAAACAATGTAAGTAGTCAAGGTTAGTAAAAAAAAAATATATATTTTTACATAGCGCGGCCCCCAAAAATTGCCACGAAAATATAAAAGTGACCGGTGGCCACCCAGGACCACCTCCGATTTAATTAATTTTTGGCATACACACTTCTAGCAACAAGTGTAACATTTGAGAGAATAGACATTAAAATCCAAGAACTTAAGGGCGTTTGATGCACCCTAATGTGTATATAAGTATTTATGTATATATTGGTATATATGTATATAGGTGTATGTGTATGTATATATATGGATGGTCTCGGGGGGGAAAATATGTCATCGCGGGTCTAAAGGATAGTTAAGTGGGAGATTCAAAATCCGAGGCATGGATGGGAGAGTCCTGGAAAGGTTGGACAATGGGCAGTCAGCTCCCAGCCAATGTTCTCGCAAGTTTAACGGATCTAAGATACAAGACTTTCAGTGCAAGAAAGAGGCCAGTTTTTTTCTGTAAATAGGCTGAAAAGGGCATTCTATACTGGTACCATATGGCCTATTTTATTATTTATTTATTTATTTTTATAATATATATCATTGCAAAAGTATACCTTATAATTAAATTGGCAATATCTATATTAATTATTAAAAGAAACAAAAAAACAATAAAAAACAAATAAAACAAAAAAAAAAACATGGATATAAAAAAACCCGTTTTTTAACATCACTAGCCATGCCACCCACTCAGGTCAGTGTGGAGAGACTGTTTTCCACACTGAAAATAATTAAATCAGATTTAAGGGCTTCAATGAAAGAAGATCTGGCAGAAGCAATTCTGTTCCTAAGAACAAGTTATTCGTAAATTTTAGATTTTCACCCTTGGCTTTAGTTTAGTAAATTTTGTAGGAATACTTTTATATTTTTGATTGCATTTAATGAAATTTTTATTTTGTCAGTCTTAAGTTTAATTTTGTTTTTGTTTAATGCTCAATGAATTTTGTTTTTCCATAAATAAAAAATAAAAGAGCCATAATGGCATCGCTACAACCATTAGACTCAAACTTTGCAGGTTATGGGTTTAAAAAGTAGCCTGATGATTCACATGGTGGTGATGAAATGCCTCTTGTATAATTATCATCATAGCAGATTTACAATTAATATACCTTCGGAGTCGGATAGACAAAAAATTGAGGAGTCAATGTCAGTTTTTTATGTGCCAACTCCACAGCCCTGTACATATATATAGTTTATTTTTTATTTGGGTAAATCTCATCACCTACACAGTGTGATGGGATGTAGGGAGGCAGCATTTTGGGTTAGGGGGTACTCTCTGTCTTTATACCCCCCATTTAGAGAGATTTCTCTACTGAGCAGTGCCCCCCATAGCACTGTGATATATGAAAGACTATGTTCACTTGCCTCATAGACACTTAAATGGGAGACCCTGAATGGGTGTACATTCAAATACTCTACACAGTCTTTACAGTCCCATCTACTCCTTTTATCTTAATTGTAGAGCTTGTATTATATTATTCAGGTTGTAGCTCTGTAGATATATGGCTATATAGCTGTATGGCTGTATAGATAACCATGTGATGTCTACAATTAGTACAGTAGTGGTATTGATGAATGATCCACAAGATCTAAAGTTTGAAGTTAATGTATGTACAGCTAGTAGATGTGTGAATCTGCAATTAGCAGAGATCAATTGGATCTTGATTTTGCATGCAACTGTATTCATGGTTTGTTTATATTAACAGTGGAGAACTGGAGATACCCAGATGGGCTGTAGGGCACCTAGTGTGTCCACTATAAAATTTTTACCATGTTACCATGCAGTCTGGATGAGCTTAGGCAAGCAGCCAAACATCACAATTGGCACTTTGGAGGTCCGGTGCTAGTGTCTCTGAGCAACTGATACAATGAGAAAATAGACTCAATAGATCCAACATTTCCTAATGCTATGCATAGAAATTCCATATATCGAACTGTGGAACAAAAAAAAAAAAAAAAAAAAAAAAAAGTTCTATAACATATGGAATTCACCTTAATAGTAAAGGGACTGATTTACTATCAAAGATTATCATCATATAATTGACTAAAAACCAAAGGAATAGGCCAAATTGGTACAAATACCAGTACTCTTCATAACAAACTAATAAAAAATATAATTAAAACTCAAAAGAAAAAGATCAACAAAGAAAGTAAAAGATACAAATAATATACCATAACAGAACAAGAACCAGACTAAATTACAAGCAAAATATTCCAAGGGTTCTTTGTCATTTTTCTATGTAAATGCAAGAAGTATCTGAGATAAAATAAATGAATTCAAGGCATACATAGGTATTGAAAATCCTGATGTTATGATTGTCACTGAAACTTGGACAAAATTCAGTACGATACCAAATAGTCCATTCAGTAAGAGAGATAATACCATTACTTATGAAATTGATGGCTATGAACTTTTTTATTATGAACGTAAATATTCAGAGGGTGGCGGAGTATTTATTTATGCTAAGACAAATCTGAATCTAGTTGAAGTTACCTCTGTTAAAGAAGAAATAGTTGAATCTGTATGGATAGATATTGGGCATAAAAATGCAGGAAAATCAGGATAGGGGGTATCTATAGACCACCTGAAGGATGTTCAGTTGGAGGAATCCCCAAAAGTAAAGAAGAAAATAAGTATGTAGAAAATAAACTTATTGATGAAATAAATAAAGCACTGACAAGCAATATTATTATTATTGTTGGAGATTTCAATTATAGGCATAGAGACTGGGAAATATTACAAACACCAGAAAGTAATGAGAGATTCTTAGACTGTATAATTGAGAACAGTTTAACCCAGTTAGTAAGGAGCCAACCAGGCCCAATGCCATTCTAGATTTAATTCTAACAAATAATCTAGATACCTTCCAGGATATCTCAGTTTCAGAAACACTAGGTTCAGGTGATCATTGCATCCTTTGGTTTAATATTGTTTGTAATTCAAGACCTTGTGAAAATAAAGTAGAAATCCCAGATTTTAAAAGAGGAAATATAAATGGACTAGTAAATGATCTGTGTCTAATAAATTGGAGATATATTCTACAGCCTGAACAGACAGTAACTAGTATGTGGGAAAAATTTAAAAGTATAATAATGAATATACAAAAGAAGCCTATCCCACAGTGTAAAATCAGAACTAGAAAAAATAAAAAACAACCTTGGATAAATGGCAATGTAAAAAGAGCAATCAGAGAAAAAACAAAAGCATTTTATAAATTCAAAAGAACTAAAAATGGCAGACTCCAAAATATATAAAAGTAAAAGCAGCATTTGCAAAAGCAATCAGAGATAGAAAATGAGACATGGAAAAAAGCCTAGCCAAGAATTCAAAAAACAATCCAAAGAAGTTTTTCAGTCACTTCAATTTGAAAAGTAGAGTGAAAAAGAAAATTGGCCCCCTCCATATCGGAGTCGTGGAGTCGGAGTCGTGGAGTCGTGGAGTCGGAGTCGGAGAGTCGCACGTTTCAGGGCGGAGTCGGAGTCGTGGAGTCGCACATTTCAGGGCGGAGTCGGAGTGTCGCACGTTTCAGGGCGGAGTCGGAGTCGTGGAGTCGCACGTTTCAGGGCGGAGTCGGAGTCAAATTTTTACAGTGTGTGGAGTCGGAGTCGGAGTCGGAAAATTTTGGACCGACTCCACAACCCTGGTTATAGCCACTAGGTTAAGAAGGGTTATTCAATTTTAAGTAGGACTACTACTGGTTAGACCTTAATTTGTTTAAGAGAATCTTTTTCATTTTTATATATATATATATATATATATATATATATATTATTGGAAAAAATAAAAATCCCTTAATATGATAATATCTACAAGTCAATATCCTTCTTAATATTTGAATGTTCCCTTATCCTAGAAAGTAACCTGACGATTCATGTGGTGGTGATGAAATGTCTTATTATTATGATAATTATAGAGTGAAACACTAGAGGAGTCGGAGTCGTATATTTAAAATGTGAGGAGTCGGAGTCGGATTTTTAGATTTTTTACAATGTGTGGAGTCGGAGTCAAATTTTTACAATGTGTGGAGTCGGAGTCGGAAAATTTTGGACCGACTCCACAACCCTGCTCCATATAGATGATAAAACTATAGATGATGATCTTGAAATAACTGAAAAACTAAAATACTTATCAGTATTCACAAATTAAAATTTAAAAATTCCTGATCTTATACTACCAGGACAAGATAGAAATAAATGAATTAAGGGTAACAAAACTAGATATCCTAAAAGCAATAGATAAATTAAAAATGGAAAAATCTCCAGGGCCAGATGAAATGCATCCAATAGTCATAAAAGCTGCCAAAAAGAATATAGCACAGGCACCAGAAATTATTTTTAATAAATCATTGATATGTACTGAAATTCCAGAGGATTGGAAGCAAATGTGGCTCCAATCTTTAAAAAAGGAAATAGAAACTTGGCAAAAAACTAGACCCATCAGCCTCACCTCCATTATTTATTTGCAAATTACTCGAAAGTATCATTAGAGGTAAAGTTACTGAGTTCCTTGAAGTGTGCAACTTTATAAATGATAGCCAGCATGGCTTTCAAAATGGAAGGTCCTGTCTAACCAACTTGATTGAATTTTATGATAGAGTCCTATTGCATTTGGACAATAAAGAGCCAGTAGATATAGTATACTTAGATTTTGCAAAGGCATTTGATACTGTTCCTCATGCAAGATTGTTGGTAAAAATTAGAACTTATGGTATAAGGTCATATAGCTGACTGGATAGAAGAATGGCTGAGAAACAGAAAAAAAAGAGTTCATCTAAATGGAAATAAGTCTACTTGGAGACTCGTATTAAGCGGAGTCCCACAGGGGTCTGTGCTGGGACCTTTGCTTTTTGTTGTCTATATAAATGATCTAGAGAAGGACCTATCATGTAAAACCTCAAAATTTGCTGATGATACAAAATTAGGCCATAATGTTAAGTCAGTAGCAGGAGCAATGACAATACAAAAAGACTGATAGAGTAATAGCCTGGGCAGATAAGTGGGAGATAAGATTTAATGTTGGTAAGTGCAAGGTTATGCATATTGGGCCAAAAAATCCAGAATTTGAATACAATATGAATGGAATTTGGATTAAAAATGATGATAAAGAGAAAGACTTGGGTGTCACTGTGACTAATGAACTTAAGTCTTAAACCCTCAAATCACTGAATGGAAATCAGAAATAAAGCAAATGCTAGACTCAATCTCATGCAGAGATACATTGAATACATATCACCCAATTTTATAAAGCAACTATACATTTCATATGTGAGACCCCTCCTCAAATACTGTATTCAATTTAATAGTCCCTATTTGATACAAGATATTGAAAAACTGGAAAAAGTATAGAAACAAGCAACAAGAATGATCCATCTCTAAGACAATTGACATATAAGGAAAGACTGGCATATCTAAACATATTCTCATTAAAAAGGTGGTGGTTAAGGAGTGATATGATGGAGGTGTATAAAATGATAAAAGGGTTGGATAAGATAGATTTTGATTCTCTTTTCATTAATGATAACAATAACCAGACTAGAGGTCATAGTATGAAATTATTTAAGCCAAGATGTACAACAAATTTAAGAAAACAGTTTTACAAACAGAGTAATTAAGTTTTGGAACAGTCTGACAGAAGTGGTAACTTCAGATTCACTTGATTCTTTCAAAAGAAGGTTGGATAGTTTGGTGTCTGCAAGGGACATCTGGTGATAGTGTTTCAACCCATTTTTATTGCATGAATGGTAAGAGTTTATTTCATATATATATTATGTGCATTTAGGTGATAAATCCCACAACTCAACACAAGTGTTGTGGAATATAGGGAGGTAGCATCTTGGGTTAGGGGATACTCTGTCCTTACACACCCCATTTAAAGAGATTACTCTGCTAAGCAGTACCCCCTATAGTACTGAGAGATATTGAAAAACTCTGATCTTCACTTGCCCCATAAACACCTTTAAATGGGAGACCCAAAATGGGTACACACACATTTCTACATTACTGTACAGTCTTTACAGCCACACCTACACTTTTCCTCCTAAGTATATTGATATGGACTGTGACCTATTTTTGTTTGGCAAGGTACTGGTATTAATGGGTATCATAATGAAATTGACTGGATTCTTTGGATCTGATATATTTGCATGTCAGTTATAAATAGATATAGAGTAACATATTTATGGATAGTAGCCTATTATGACTTTGATCCTCTGGATCCAAAGATTCTATCTAGTTTTAAATTGATAATTAATGAGTTTTGTAAAAATTGGTTATTGCCAATGTACAGGCAATTTTTACATAATGGAACCACCTCAATAGGCCGAAGTGGCCCCTAGTGTGCCCATTATAAAAATTTTGGTTAATATTCATTTTAATACTCCTTTCATTTTTGATAGGAGACATTCTATGACAATTTAACATATAAATTTGTATTGAAGACACCTTGAAACCTCATGGAAACTAATGAAAATCAAGAAAATGTAATAATTATTTTTTATAGAAAAAAAAGAAAATTTAGACCGATAAGCAGCCATTACAGGCCATTGACCCAGTATTTAGCTCTTTCCTCAGTTAAAATTTTGCTACTCTCCATCCTCTCCAGTTTTATGGGGAGACATCTCATGGCAAAATTAGGAAACATAGGTCAAATCAACCAATTAAATCTAGTTTTTGTTTCATGTGACCTTATCCGACCAATCAGACGCATGCATTTTGAATCTCCCATAATGCATACTCGTTCCAAAATACTTTTTCAATTTGCTTTTCACTATGGTTTGTGGTGGTTGTGATTTGGATTAATATCAATTAATACAAGATATTTATAAAAAAGAATACGATGCTGAAGTTTTCTTTACCAGTCACAGTGTTTTACCTACTCGTGTTATTTGTCCACAGTGTGGTCATGAATGTAATTATAGACAAGTTGCTAACCAATATTATTGCAAAAGAGTTGTTAGGTTAGGTAAGGTAAAATACATTTTTTCTGGTGTTTTTTAGTATTTTTTGTTCACATCCGAACTTAGTTTCTTTGGGAAATGAGCCATTTTTAAGAAATTTTAAAATTGAAAATTTCTCAAAATCGGCTCATTTCCCAAAGAAACGAAATTCAGATTTGAACAAAAAACACCAGAAAAATGTGTTTTGGTTCAGAAAGGAGAGGGAGCACTAAAACGAATAATTACCAAAATTTATGTTCTTATAGCTGAGAAAAGAAAAAGATCTAGACCCCCTAACTCCCCTAACCTAAAACAAAGTAGGCCTAGGTTTATGTAATCCAAGACATAGGGCCTAGGCTTATGTAGTCCAAGATATAGGGCCTAGGCTTATGTAGTCCAAGACATAGGGCCTAGGCTTATGTAGTCCAAGACATAGGGCCTAGGCTTATGTAGTCCTCCAAGACATAGGGCCTAGGCTTATGTAGTCCTCCAAGACATAGGGCCTAGGCTTATGTAGTCCTCCAAGACATAGGGCCTAGGCTTATGTAGTCCTCCAAGACATAGGGCCTAGGCTAGTATGCTAGGCCTAACCTACTCGCTTGCCTATGTAATTACAGTAATTAATTTGCTATTGAAAGCCTACCAATGTTCCGAATGTCGGTGAAAATTAAAAAAACAAAATTCAAAGTTTAAACTCTAAGTTAGACCAAAGACGAATCACTGCACTCAATTTATTTTCTTAGCCACAATAAACAAATATTAACAACCTCACCTTAATATGACTCAATTTACATAAAAAAATGCCACTGGCACAAATGTTTTAAAAAAGGTTTTTGGTTTTCTTCTCCCTATAAATTTTTTATTAAAACTATAAAACTGAACGATGAAGGTTGTAATTTGTCAAGAAAAATATATTTATTTCCTAAATGAACCATAAGCAATTATCTTTCTAGTTTTCATTTAAAATCATATAATATTGGAACTAGTTGTTATGACGCAATGAATTCTAGAGAAAATGCTTCATTTATGATGAAGTCTTCAGGGTATTCCAGGTATTTGTGTCTACTGTTGGCATGGAATATAGTTTCATTTTAAGTTAATTTTAGAGGGTACAATTATTTACTGTATGTTATTTACATTTACAATCACATTACATTTGGAAAATATGCAACCACTTTGGCCTATCATTACATCTCATTTGAAAAACATGAAGCCACTGGAGCCTATCGAGGTAATCAAAGTTATCCAAATATGATAAGTGATCTAAATCTATGTTTTATAATCATATTTTGCAAAATAACAATTTCGAGTCAGCTAATTATCCTTAAACTATTTACAGAGCTGCCGAAATAGCCTAATTAATTTCATGGCTTACATTTTCACTTTTACATTTGTACCCTAAGAATTCTTTTACGTACTTACCCAAACATATATTTATAAAAAGTGAAAATATTACAATACAAGACACTAAATACAGGTCTTATTACATGCTGACAATAAATAAAATTAGATAACACTTAAGTTCCCTCTTTCTTAATTTTTAAAGTTTTACAATTTATAATGTTATAATGTTTCAGACCAACAAAGACCCTAGGATCCACTTATGGCTTGTCTACCTAACCATGTTTGTAATTGTGTATTGTGCATGTCCTCCGTGGTGGCGGAGAGGACCTACAATTTTACGTGGGTTCCGAACCACAAAAACCTTAATTTTACGACTTTAAACTATACCCAATCTATCAACATATGCATCTAATCGATTTTTAAACATGTTTATAGACGTGCTACTTATTACTTCTACCGGCAAACTACTCCAGCTATTTACTATTCTATGCGTTAAAAAAGTTTTGGCCACTGCTATCTCGAACCTTTTACTCGTCAGCTTACACCGTTATTTCTAGTTCTACTACACTGTGCTATTTCGAAATAGCTATCTCTATTTACGTTATCGAACCCATTCACAATTTTAAAAACCTGGATTAGATCACCCCTTAGCCTCCTAATCTCGAGTGAAGTCAACTTTAACTCCTAATGCCTATCCTCGTACGACTTTGACCTAAGCGACAGAATCATCTTGGTTGCTCGTCTTTGAACTCTTTCGAGTTTGTCTATATCCTTGCGCATATGCGGATTCCAAAGGTGGATCGCGTACTCCAAATGGGGTCTAACTAATAACTTATAAAGAGGAACAATAATATCGCGCGATTTGTACTCAAAATTCCTAGCTGTAAAACCTAGCACTTTGTTCGCCTTATTGACCGCTGTTATACTGTGCTTTGTTTCGCTACTTTTAAATCACCAGTGACCATAACTCCTACCGTTATTACCTTACGCGAACCTGTATGTAAAATTATGCACTTATCGACGTTAAATCTCATTTGCCATGTAACTGTTATTTTGGTAAATCTCTAGGAGCGCTCCATTTTTCAATATTAAACATATATTCATAAAACATATACCATTTGAAAACTCACATTTTTCTGAGTCTAAAAATGTAGTAATTCAAAAGTATCAATAGCAAATAAAAAGTAACTAGGTTTAAATATAAAACCCTATACCGATCAATTTGTGATGCGTGATCTTTACGGGGTCTCCGCCCCCGTACCCCCGAGACCTAAATTATACAAATGATAACGTAATAACATATTCATGTTAGGTTAGGTTAGCCTAACAATTACCAAAAATACCATCTTACAACACAGACTGAAGATTTATAACTTAGCCAACCTTTATAATGTAATGACGTCACGCGTCAAACAATTAATTAAATCTAGTTACTTTTTAGTTGCTATTGATACTTTTGGATTACTACATTTTTAGACTCAGAAAAATGTGAGCTTTCAAATGGTATATGTTTTATGAGTGTATGTTTAATATTGAAAAATGGAGCGCTCCTGGAGATTATCCGTTATTTTATTTTATTTGATTGGGTTCAGAATCCCAGCTGAGCCTTGAACGGCCAAGCTCTGAGGGGCTACTTCAAACTACAGCCCAAGTTAAGCTAGACTAAACAAACTTACGGACTTGGAGGTCCTATTAGGTCCTACCTCAAGGTTGCTGACTTGATGTGGGCCTACTTAGACCTCAGTTGCATAAAATTAAGATAAAAACAAAAAGGGCACTATTTATGGTCTTTCTAAATCTTGCAACAACAACACAACCTGTGTTAGAAAATCTAGAAGAGGAAGAGCCATTGTTGTCCCAAGGCGATATGATGACTAAGCTGATTGATGCAGCATTGCTTGTATATATATTAAGTTAAGGTGTGTGTATATATATATATATATATATATATATATATATATATATATATATATATATATATATATATATATCCATCTTATAATTGTAAGGTCAGTGAAAAATTCGGTAAATATGCAGCAAATAGCTCCACCGCGAATTTTGGTATGAAAGTTAGTTATTAGGGTGTGTTTTCATGTGCTTTCCTCGGAAATGCCTTATTTGCCCAGCATTTAATTGAAAGTACAAAAAATAACGTTTATTTTTTTTTGTCGTTTTATTTTCAAGTGAACACGGGGCAAATGAGTAGTATTTCTGAATAAAGCACATGAAAACACACTCTCATAACTAAATTTCGCTACCGTTATTGCTAACCTAACCTAACCTAAATGAAGAGATTTCGAAAAAAAAAAAAAATCGTTAAACTAACGAAAATATCATGACTTAACCTAACCAATTGTCAAGGGTGTACAGTTGACCTAACCGGGCATTCAGTTGACCTAACCAGGCATTTGGTTGACTTAACCGGGCATTCGGTTGACCTAACGGGGCATTCAATTGACCTAACTTTGATATACTGCACCTAACCAATCATCAGACTACCGAATGCTAACATCAAAAATTATGAACTCGAAGTAGGGCTATTTTGCGGCGCTAACTGTAGGTATTGCTCCCAGTAGGATTGGGAAAAATGTTTTCGGAGGAAAACGCGTATGAAAGCTAGATTAACACTTGCCGGAATGTGTGACTTCGCTAGCCACGTACCCTTGAAGCGAGATATTGAGCCCCTAAATTTGCACGGAAACAAACTCTTCTGCTTGTTTTTTGGAAATTTGCGTTTACACACGAAAACGTCTCGGTCACTACGGAAATAAAGGAGCTGGGAACACTCTGGACAGTTTCGCGTACGGGGAACGACACCGTGTTCTTGAAAAATGTGAACCGCTCGTGAATCGTCTCCTAAAATTTTCAACACTTCAACGTAGCCTAGGTCACAACTTTTAAAAATCTCACTGCACATGCTTACGCCCCAAAAATTTAAAAAAGAAAGAAAGACCTCAGCTGTATCAAAGGCCGAGGTTTTTCCGTGACTAAACGGTCGGGGAAAAAAAACTTGATAAGTTCTTTAAAATTCCTAATTAGCTGTCATTGGTTCATTAAGGTGTGGTTGTTTTTGAGTGTTTAATAGCCTACTATTGGTTAAAAAAAGGTGCACTGTGATTGGTCGTCCACACATTTCCAGAAAATTGTCTGAGAGTGAGGATATCTTATGCCTGCTGGCAGGTCGCGAAACAAAAAAATGGTTAAAACTTAAAAAATAAAAAACTTCGTTAATTTTGAATTGTGGGGAGTCTGGCTTTCAACAAATTTATTCTATTGCTGTATACTACCGAATGCTAACATAAAAAATTATGAACTCGAGGTGGGTCTATTTGCTGCATATTAACCAAAAATTCATTTAATTTAGAGCTAGCATTTTTGGGCTCTTGTGGCATCATTGTTTGGGCACTCTTGTGGCATTATTTTTTTTGGGGCACTAGCGCGTCCTTTCTACTCGTTTGTTGAATGCGGCACTTACAGGGCGTGGTCTTATAGAGATCTCTCTTGCAATTCAGTTTGGTTGTTTAGATACAAGATTGTTGCATCGTGCAATGGTGCAGGTTGTGTTGTTGTTGCAAGGTTTAGAAAGAAGACCATAAATAGTGCTCCTTTTGATTTTTATCTTAATTTTATGCAACCGAGGCCTAAGGTAGGCCCACATCAAGTCGACAACCCTAAGGTAGGACCTAATAGGACCTCCAAGTCCGTAAGTTGTAGTCTAGCTTAACTTGGGCTGAAGGTTGAACTGGCCTTTCAGAGCTTGGCCGTTCAAGGCTCAGCTGGAATTCTGAACCCAATAAAATAAAAAATAACATGGTCCTTCGAAACTGGATTCTAGCCAAAGACTGAGTCAGTGACTATTTTTTGGCAACGTTCTCATTGTGCAAATTGTAGCTCAAGTTAGGCCTGGACGGATTGAGCATAATTGAGTTAGGGTGCCACGGTAGAAAGTTTGGTCGCCCAATTGCGAAACTTGGCCGCTCGTCTGTCGTTGTTTTGGGCCTACATTTTTACCGGTTTGGTTAATTTTGGTTTATTATTCGTAGGCGAAGGTTGCAGACTTCAGTGCGCCAGTTACTTGGGTGGAAAATTTGGTATGCCATACTGGTGGTTGGTCAGTACCCCAACCAAGGAATTAAGTTTATTTGAAAAGAGCAAAATTTGAGTTTGATCAGTTTGGTTAAGTATTTTTGCCAATTCAGCTTAATTGGCATTGAGCCCGATTGTTGTTTGCCTTGAAGATGAGTGCAGCTGAATTGAACAAGTTTAGAAAAAGGAGAAGCGCCTCCAAAGATCTAATTACAAAGGTCATTGTTGCATCGTGCAATGGTGCAGGTTGTGTGTTGTTGCAAGCTTTAGTGACTGCGCAGCTCTCCATATTAGAAACTAGAAAGGTTATTCTAAGCGAAGTAAATGTTAAAATTGAGGCTCTTATAGAAAAGGATGAAATAGAAAATGACATAATTTACTTTGGAGAGATTACTGATGACATAATTAAAGTATGTCACAGAGCAAAAGAGTTTAGCAACTCAATACAGTTAGAGACCAGGTCTAATAATGAAACACAGCCCTCAACAAACGGTGTTTGTGAAGTTAAGGTTAACAGATCTGCAGTTCAATTACCGAGGCTTGTACTCAAAACATTTTCTGGGAGTATTCAGGAATGGCAAGGATGGGCAGACAGTTTTCAATCAGCAGTTCATTCTAGTCAAGTGTTAAGTGCGGTGGAGAAGTTTAATTATTTGCAGTCCCTCTTGGAAGGGGAGGCAGCAAAGACAATAGCAGGATTAGCATTAACAGAGGCTAATTATAATGTGGCTTGGGATATATTAAAGAAACGGTTTGGTAAGCCAGAGATCTTAATTAAAAGCCACCTCCGCGAACTTTTAGCTATACCTCCTGTTAATAATCCCAATAGTGTCAAGGAGTTACGGCAGTTATATGATGAATTTGAAGTTAGAACTAGGTCCCTGGACAACTTGGGTGTAGGAATGGAAAGGTATGGTATAATGTTGGCACTATACTGGAGTCTAAATTGCCTAGCTCAATTTTGCTTGAATTAAGTAGGGGACACTCTACAGAACATGTGTACATCCCCCTTCAGCAGATGTTAAGTCTTTTAGGCACAGAATTAGCAAGACGAGAGGGAATTGAGTTTGCACAGTGGGATGTTAAACAAGGGGACAAAGGCAGGCACAGCACCAAAGTTTCTACAAAAAGGAATAGCCCAGGTACAGTGTCAGCTCTACATGCATCCTCTGAGAATAAATTAAAGGGAATCAAGGAATGCATATTTTGCGAAGGCAACCACAAGTCATATAAATGTGAGGTGGCTGAGGCTTTACCTGTTGAGGAGAGAAAGGACAGGGTAACTAAGTCCACAGCATGTTTTAAATGTTTTTTGAAAGGTCACAGAGCAAGGTTTTGTAAGTTTAAAATTTTGTGCAAAAAATGCATGGCCGGCATCAGCCATTATTGTGTGAAAACACTCCTAGTAGGCCTACCCCAGAAGTAGAGACATCAGTGGCACATGCCACTGCTATGAAAGGGAGTAAAAGTAAAGGGGGATTATTGCAAACAGCTGCAGCATTATTAATTGGGAATGATGGAGAAGCTACTGTAAGAGTGTTGTTTGATAGTGGTAGCCAGTGTAGCTTTATTAAGACCAGAATTTCCAGAAAATTGAAGTTTAAAGAACTTAAGAGGGAAAATTTAAGAATTTCTGGGTTTGGGGGTTCCGTTCAAAACCGAATCGAAGGTAAGAAGGTAGAAGTTCTGGTTAAGGGGTTGTTACCACAAAGTCCCACTATCAAGGTCCAAGCTGTAGAGATTGAAGAACTTTGTGCTCCAGTCACTACTTGTTTAGATATGGTATGTGTCCAAGAATTGCAAGTTAAAGGAATTAATTTGGGCAATAATAAGTTTGAAGGAACAGAAGATATTAGTCTTTTGATTGGAGCTGACTATTATTGGGACTTCATCACTGGTAACATTGTCCGCACATCTCAAGGTCCGGTACCTATTGAAAGAAAGCTCGGCTGGATGCCACATGGTAGCTATTGCAATGAAATGGAAATTAAAGCCCTTTTTGTTAAGATTGAGGAGAACAGCCATGGTTTGGAAAGACATTTGAAAGTCTTTTGGGAACTTGAATCCATTGGCATAAAGGATAAACAGGAGAAGCAGGCAAGTACAGTGAACAATGATGTTTTAGAGCAATTTGAAAAAGGTATTGGGTTTAGAGATGGTTGCTACGAAGTTGGCCTCCCTTGGAAGGATTCTTGCAAACCCAACTCAAACCTTCAGCTAGCTAATAGGAGGTTGGAGACTTCATTGCACAGGCTAAGGAAAAAAGTTGTTAAAT
This sequence comes from Bathynomus jamesi, assembly GCA_023014485.1. Taxonomy (NCBI): domain Eukaryota; kingdom Metazoa; phylum Arthropoda; class Malacostraca; order Isopoda; family Cirolanidae; genus Bathynomus; species Bathynomus jamesi. Next base: position 109,284 of record JAJOZX010002334.1, on the reverse strand, counting down.
GAATACAATGAGGCCATTCTAAGCTATGTAAAGGAGGGCTGTGCTGAAATGGTGCAAGGTGAGTGAGCTGATGAGCCAGGAGGCACTTTATCTGCTACACCATAGAGTGGTACGGCGAGACAAAACTACCACCAAACTGAAGGTAGTTTTTGATGGCTCAGCCAAGGACAAAGGTGGTATGTCCTTGAATGACTGTTTGAATGCTGGGCCAAATTTAAATGCAGATTTATTTTCCTTGTTACTGAGATTCAGGTTTGGTAGAGTAGCATTGACTGCAGATGTGAAGCAAGCATTTTTGAGTATAAAGTTAAAACCAGAAGACAGAGATGCAGTAAGGTATATGTGGGTGGATACGAAAGACTTGTTGGAAAATGAACCTAAGGTTCAAGCATATAGAATGAAGTCAGTGTTGTTTGGCCTCAGCTCTAGTCCATTTCCGTTGGCAGCTACTCTGCAGTACCATTTTAAGAAATATTTTGAAGTCTATCCTAACACTATTGAACACATAAAAAAATTTTATGTTGATGATTTGCTGTGTTCCGTGGATAATACAGAAATGGTTAAAGAGATATTCATGGAGGCTAGAGCTATAATGAGGGAGGCTGGCATGGAGCTTAGAAAATGGCAGACCAATCATTCTCAGTTACAACAGTTTATGAGTCAATCCTGTGTAGGACCTGATGCAGCAGAAAGTATTGAGGATTCTGGTATTAAGGAGTTGTGGGCAATAAACACAAAAGTGGTAGGCATTGTTTGGCAGCAAGGAGAGGATTTGTTTACCTTCAATGAAAAATCTTTAGTAGAGCTGGCTGAGAATGAGACAAGGTGGACAAAACGTACAGCTCTTAGTTTGGCTTCGAAGGTCTTTGATCCTCTTGGATTCCTGGCTTCATTTGTGATAAAGTAAAAAATTTGGTTGCAGAGCCTCTGGGAAATTGGACTTGGTTGGGACCAAGAGTTACCCTATCATGTGGTGGTAAACAGGGCCGGATTAAGACCTTTAGGGGCCCTAAGCACTGAAAAAATTATGGTACCCCCATATATATGTAATTCAAAATAAAAACAATACTAAACCATAAAATAAATTTTTATCTTTTGAAATGAAATAAAATTTCCATGTATGCTGAAATTAAAATAGTTTCTTTCTAGATTTTCTGATTGCAAAATCCTGGATAATTTCATCGAAGCTGACTCGACGAAGCATGTCCGCTTCTATACACAATAGGGAAAGTGAATCAAGTCCGTCCTGACACATTGGTGTTCTCTGAGGGTTTTTTATTCTTTTCAGCTGAGAAAAGAGCGTTCTGCGGAGCAGTTAGTAATCATCATTGTTAGAAAAATACGTAGTGCGATATCTATATTTGGAAATAAACATTATATCCTGTCTTTCACTAGGGTGTCATGAAGTTCAATGTGACTGAATTTCGTTTTTCCTGTTTGTTTTTTTTCCTGTTTTTCCTGCCGTAGTTCTCCACAGAGATTCATGTTCAAGTCAACAGGGTATGAGTCAACTAGCTGTTGGGAACCTTGTGAATATTGTTTATCAGATAAGTCGAAATCATTTAGAAAAAAAAATCTACTTGATACTTCTTTGTAATGACAACAATGTCTCTTCGGTCGGGAGTGTTAGAAAATCTAGAAGAGGAAGAGCCATTGTTGTCCCAAGGCGATATGATGACTAAGCTGATTGATGCAGCATTGCTTGTATGGGCCTTGTTGTCATTACCTTCTGCACGTTTAGCCAAGCCTACTCCATGAGGCTGTAACCCAAATGCTTCATCTTGACTATCCGTGTTTTTGCTGATTTCTTGTTATTTTTTATTTTATTGGGTTCAGAATTCCAGCTGAGCCGTGAACGGCCAAGCTCTGAAGGGCCAGATTAACCTACAGCCCAAGTTAAGCTAGACTAAAAACTTACGGGCTTGGAGATCCTATTAGGTCCTACCTCAGGGTTGCTGACTCGATGTGGGCCTACCTTAGGCCTCAGTTGCATAAAATTAAGATAAAAAACAAAAGGGGCACTATTTATGGTCTTCTTTCTTGTGATAGCGTGGGGTAGACACCCCAGTTAGGTTACTTAGGTTCTAGCAAACAATCAAAAGCACTTACCGGTGCGTCACTAGCGTAGCTAAAGGGGGGCGGAGGGGGCGGTCCGCCCCGGGCGGCACTTTTTGAGGGGCGGCACTTTTGGTCTACTGCAATGAAAAAAAAAGGGTTTTTTTATGTCGGGACAGTAGAAGGATACAAGACGCCAGACATAATTTTGTTTTTCCACGAAAACACTGTTTACTTCGTTAATTTCCGACAATGGTAAGGATTGTGTTCCCTTGAAGATGGCCTTATTGACCATCATACCTATTTAATTAAGCGCTTAGTTGTGCTTAATTAATAATAGCATTGGTATAGATGCATTTATTTCATTAAAAAGGGAAATAACCCATAAAGTTCTGTAAATACGTTATAATCTATAAATATACGTTTAATATTTATAAATAATCAATATCAAAACTAATATGCTGGTATTAGTTGTAAAATGATAATGGTAATCCCAGGATTCGGCCGAGAAGGAATTCGAGAAGAAATACTTCAGAAAGTTGAGGTAAAATGCTTCCCGATGGGCGGATCGGGAAGCGGCCAACGCGAAGCGAATTCTGAGACTCCTCGGAGCAAGCGGTCGCCGGCTCACTTCGACAATGTCATCGAAGATTTTGCTAACAGAAAAGCAAGAAAAATAACTGTGTAGAATGTTGTAGTTAATTTTTTCACTTCAGAAGTAAACATGCTGTCCTAATATTTTTCACAGGTTTTTTTCTATACGTCGTTCTCACTTTTTGTTTAAGTATGTTTGTTATGTGTATTGTGTTGTGTTTCAGGGGGGCGGGAAACTCAAGGACCGCCCCGGGCGGCACAAACTCTAGCTACGCCACTGTTGAATTAAACATTCCCTTGGGAGCCTACCATTAGATTTCTGTGTCCCACAAACGGCCTACCTAACTCTCTCTTACATTACCAATTTAGAAGCTATAGACATTACCCCTAACTATACTTAAGTACGGCAACTTTCTACCCCATTTGTCACCTTAGAAACACCACCTAATTACACTCAGCACCAACGATTAGGTCAGATAGGAAAAAACATCTCTAGGCTAGCCCAAAACAATACGAACAGCCGCGTTGGTTCGTTTGACTTGCTCTTGCCATTCAGCTTAGATTTAGTGATATTTCCCCTTTAGTGACTTTTAGACTATATACATATATATACACACATGTCACCTCACTCCTCCCCTACAAGTTTAGTCTGTCAGGGGGATGAGGGACCCTAGACGACCTGCGGAGCGGGGTTGATGTAGTAGGATTAGATGCAACCTGTATAGGCGGGCAAGTTGAACCATTTTCCGGAGGATCAGTTCTCTCTTCCGGAAGACTCTGGTCCTTCTGCAATTCACGTTCCCATATCTGGTCCTGATGGCGTTTAATAGAACGACCATCTTCCAGTTGGCACTTGAAGGAAACAGGGCCCGTTCTCTCCTGCACAGTTGCAGGAACCCATTTTGGTCCAGCCCCATACTTGCGAATCATAACTGGATCATTAGGTTGCGCTTCTATAACTCTCCCTCTTTTAGTGTCGTGGTACAGCTTCTGTTTTTCCTGATGTCGTAAGACTCGTTGTTGTAACGTTTCGTTTGGACGTAACATAATCGTAACGTAAACGTAAACGTAATCATAAGTTTAGAGGGAGACCCCCGTCGTGGTGTGAGGTGTTATTCGATATTTAAACAAAAATGTATCCAACACCACTTGCATTTCCTCCCCACGAGAATGACGCAAGGCCGACTTGAAAGTACGGACCATGTTTTCTGCGAGACCGTTAGTAGATGGGTGGAAAACACTAGACCGGACATGTCTAATGCCATTTAGGTGGACGAAGGAACGAAATTCCTCTCTGGTAAAACAAGTACCATTGTCGGAAACCAGGACTACGGGTAAACCCCATCGAGCGAAAACCGAACGGAGTAAGCGAATAGCAACACCCGAAGTCGTGGAAGTGGTTGGAAAAATTTCCACCCACTTAGAGTAGGCGTCCACAATGACTAGGAAATAAGTATTATTTATAGCACCTGCATAGTCAACATGGATCCTATGCCACGGTATAGTAGGCCATTCCCAAGGATGAAGTGGACTTTTCCTTAGGAGATCTCTGTTCTCTAGGCAGCTTTGACAGGAACGAACCAATGATTCGAGTTCTCCATCTAAACCAGGCCACCAGAAATAAGCTCTCGCCAGCTCTTTCATTTTTGTTGCGCCCATGTGTTCAGCGTGAAGTTCCTTCACTAAATTCGACCTGCCTTCATTTGGAATAATCACTCTGTGGCCCCATAAGAGACAGCCATTTTGAATCGAGAGGCCAGATGACGTTGATAAAAAGGCTGTAATTCACTCTCAACCTTAGTAGGCCAACCAAACTGAGCAGAAATGGATGACCCTAGACAGAATAGGGTCTGATTTTGTCCACTGCTCTATTTGTACCGCAGATACTGGAGTGGATTCCAAAAACTCCACCAAGTGAACCCATTCTGTAGGTATAGGTACAGAATCATTTGGATTTTCTAAGGGCAACTACTTAGCGCATCAGCCGTACCTAGAAGTTTACCTGACCGATGTACTAAGTCAAATTTATAGGCTTGTAGAATCAGTGCCCATTGTTGAATCCTACCTGAGGCCATAACTGGAATATTTTTATTAGGTGAAAATAAACCTAAAAGAGGCTTATGGTCAGTAATTAGTTTAAATTCATGACCCCATAGATAGAAATGAAATTTTTTTACTGCAAATACTAAGGCTAATGCTTCACGTTCCACTTGTGCATATCGTTTTTCAGTCTCAGTTAGTGTTCTAGAAGCAAAACAGATAGGCCTATCTACACTATCAATGTGGTATGATAACACTGCCCCAATTCCATAAGAACTGCTGTCTGCTGAAACTACGAGAGGAAGTTTAGGATCACAATGCACTAGGAGCTTGGACTTTAGTAGTACGTCCTTGGAAGCCTCAAATGCTTCCTTTTGAGTTTTCTCCCATCACCACTGTTCCGCAGATCGTAATAGCTTATTTAGGGGTTCAAGGAAAGTCGATGCATTAGGCCAAAATTTCCTATAAAAGTTTAGGAGACCTAAATAAGCTTGTAACTGCGTGATGTTTTGTGGAGGTGGTGCATTTTCTATTGCTTCTAGTTTACCCACCGTTGGATGAATGCCTGAGGCATCTATGCGGAACCCTAAATATGAAATCTCGTTCGTGACCCATGAACACTTTTCTCTCTTTAGCTTAAGTCCAGCATCCCGGAGTCTTTTTAGAACCGTGGTTAATCTAGTTAGGTGTTCTTTTTTAGACGAACCTGAAATGAGGACATCATCTAGAAAGCAAAGTACCCCTGGAATGTGACCTAGAACTTGGTCCATTGTCCTCTGAAAAATACCCGGAGCCGATGCTATTCCATACCATAGCCTATTGTACTTATATAGGCCTCGGTGCGTATTTATGATAGTTAATTCTTTAGAGTTTTCATCTAAACTTAGTTGAGCATAGGCTTGGGACATATCGAGTTTTGTGAAATATTTACCCCCAGCAAGAGAGCTAAATAATTCATCAGGCTTTGGTATAGGATAGCAATCTAGAAGGACGGCTCTATTTGCTGTTAAACGGTAATCCCCACATAACCGCACGGACTTGTCCGGTTTTAGTACAGGAACTACTGGGGCAGCCCACTTAGCGTGTGTGACTGGTTCAATAATTTTATCTTTTAACAGCCTGTCAATTTCTAAATCTACTTTCTCCCGCAGTGCATGCGCAATTGAACGAGCCTTACAAAATTTCGGAGTTACATTAGGATCTACTTCTATGCAGAACTGATGGCCTTTAAGGTTGCCTACTTCAGGCCCAAAAACAGAAGAAAACTCCCTTAACAATGACTCTATGTCAGACGGATATGAGAGAGTATGTACATCTGCCTGACTCTTTGGCAAGATTTTGTCAATTGGCATTTTCAAAGCGTCAATCCAATCACGGCCTAGTAGAGTAGGCCCTTGCTCATCCACCACTAAAAGGGTTAAGGGATGAGACAAAGTTTTCTGGTTGAGTGTAACTGTGACGGATGCTTCTCCACAAATAGGTATTTGTATGTCCCCATATTTCTTCAAAATCGTTTTAGATTCACGTAGTTTAGGTGTGTTTTTAAAAATGTTATCAAAAACTGTTTTGGACTTGACAGTTCGGGCAGCACCTTATCTAGTTCTAGAGGAACTGTAATTCCATTTAGGCCTACCTCTACAATATATGGGCCTGTATTTTTCCCACTTTGCTGCTCATAAAATAGGTACTCCACTCCAATGTTCGAAGTATTTCTCCTTTGAGGATTTACACTAGAAATGTTAAAATTAGAATTTTCACCCTTCGTTTTCTTTGAAAAACACACTTTAGCTATGTGGCCTATTTTACTACAGTTTCGGCAAACTGCTTCTTTAAAAGGGCAGTCCTTCTTCCAATGGTGTTTTCCACAACCGGTACATGGCTTGGAAGGCTTAGTAGAATTAGTAGGCTTAGTCGTATTCGCCTCATACCTTTTATTTGCCTCTCTAGTAGGCTCATTAGGTCTGCCAGGCCTAGAAGATTTAAAGCTATTTACGTGTTGGGCTTTACTACTGTGATTTCCAAAAGCTCTAACATCTTTAGCAGCTGCTTCTCTAGCCATAGCTATTTCTACAGCCTGACTAAAAGTTAGGTCCTGCATGGCTAATAGGGTTCTCTGGGTAGACTCCTCTTTGAGACCCATTACAAACCTATCTCTTAGCATTTCATCTAATTTGTCCCCAAATTTACACGTATGGCTATGGCTTTTTATTCCTGCAACAAACTCTGCAATGCTTTCATTTCCCGTCTGATGCCTTGAATAAAATTTGAAACGTTCATAGATGAGAACTACTCGGGGTTTGTAGTGATCGGTTAGGGCCTGTACCAATTCATTATAGGTGCAGGTTTCTGGCGCTTTAGGAGAAACTAGGTCCATAACTAAACCAAACGTTTTAGGGCCTATTATAGTTAAAAAGGTAGGTACTTTCTTAGCATCAGGAATGGAATTTGCCTCGAAAAACAACCTCACCCTAGTGGCATAAGCTTCGAAGTCCTCCCAGAGTCTTCGTAGGGGCTTATATGGCCAATCACCGACATGCTAGAGCAAAACCGAATTAGGCCAAATCACGTGAAGTAGGTTAGATTAGGTTTAAATTTGATCTAGTTACTCCCCAGTTAGGGCTGAATAGTGAATTGTATTAGAGTTAGGGCTGAGTAGGAATTAGTTTTAGAGTTAGGGCTGAGTAGGAATTAGTTTTAGAGTTAGGGCTGAGTAGGAATTAGTTTTAGAGTTAGGGCTGAGTAGGAATTAGTTTTAGAGTTAGGCCGGCGGGACCTACGCTATAGTACGGTAGCTTACCCACACAAACCAACCAAATCGGACGACCCACTAGGCTACATCCAATTTTCCAAACAACCACTTGAACCCAATAAGCCAAATTAAACCAATGAGCCAAATTTAACCCAATGAACAAAATTTAATCAAATGAGCCAAATTCAATCCAATGAGCTAAATTAAATCCAATGAGCTTATTCGAATCCCATGAGCTTAATTGAATCCCACGAGCTTAATTGAATCCCATGAGCTTAATTGAATCCCATCCTCGTCGCCAAATGTGATAGCGTGGGGTAGACACCCCAGTTAGGTTACTTAGGTTCTAGCAAACAATCAAAAGCACTTACCGGTGCGTTGAATTAGACATTCCCTTGGGAGCCTACCATTAGATTCCTGTGTCCCACAAACGGCCTACCTAACTCTCTCTTACATTACCAATTTAGAAGCTATAGACATTACCCCCTAACTATACTTAAGTACGGACAACTTTCTACCCCATTTGTCACCTTAGAAACACCACCTAATTATACTCAGCACCAACGATTAGGTCAGATAGGAAAAAACATCTCTAGGCTAGCCCAAAACAATACGAACATCCGCGTTGGTTCGTTTATGACTTGCTCTTGCCATTCAGCTTAGATTTAGTGATATTTCCCCTTTAGTGACTTTTAGACTATATACATATATATATATATATACACACACACACGTCACCTCATTTCTAAACCTTGCAACAACAACACAACCTGCACCATTGCACGATGCAACAATCTTGTATCTAAACAACCAAACTGAATTGCAAGAGAGCTCTCTATAAGACCACGCCCTGTAAGTGCCGCATTCAACAAACGAGTAGGAAGGACGAGCAGTGCCCCCCAGAAAATGATGCCACAATAGTGCCCAAACAATGATGCCACAAGAGCCCAAAAATGCTAGCTCTAAATTAAGTGAATTTTTCACTAACATTACAATTATGAGATGGATATATATACACCTTAACTTAATATATACAAGCAACGTTGCATCAATCAGCTTAGTCATCATATCGCCTTGGGACAAGAACATAAGAACATAAGAAATTTTTATAGTGGGCACACTAGGGGCCACTTCGGCAAAATCGAGGTGGCTCCACTATGTAAAAACTGCCTGTACATTCGCAACAAACAATTTTTACAAAACTAATTAATTATCAATTTAAAACTAATTAATTATCAATTTAAAACTAAAGATAGAATCTCTGGATTCAGAGGATCAAAGTCATAATAGGCTACTATCCACAAATATGTTACACTCTATATCTATTTATAACTGACATGCAAATATATCAGATCCAAAGAATCCAATCAATTTCATTATGGTACCCATCACCAGTACCTTGCCAACCAAAATTAAGTCACGGTCCATATCAATTGCGGACCAAGTCACAATTTACAACCATATACATTACAGTATATACTTAGGAGGAAAAGTGTAGGTGTGGCTGTAAAGACTGTACAGTAATGTAGAAATGTGTGTGTGCACCCATTTTGGGTCTCCCATTTAAAGGTGTTTGTGGGGCAAGTGAAGATCATGAGTTTTTCAATACCTCACAGTACTATGGGGGGCACCGCTCAGCAGAGGAATCTCTTTAAATGGGATGTGTAAGGACAGAGAGTGCACCAAAATGCACATAATATATATGAAATAAACTCGTACCATTCATGCAATAAAAATGGGTTGAAACACTATCACCAGATGTCCCTTGCAGACATCAAACTATCCAACCTTCTTTTGAAAGAATCAAGCGTATCTGAAGTCACCACTTCTGTCAGACTGTTCCAAAACTTAATTACTCTGTTTGTAAAACTATGTTTTCTTAAATTTGTTCTACATCTTGGCTTGAATAATTTCACAATATGACCTCTAGTCTGGTTATTGTGATCTTTAATGAAAAGAGAATCAAAATCTATCTTATCCAACCCTTTTATCATTTTATACACCTCTATCATATCACCCCTTAACCTCCTCCTTTTTAATGAGAACAAGTTTAGATACGCCAGTCTTTCCTTATTTGTCAATTGTCTTAGAGATGGGATTATTCTTGTTGCTCGTTTCTGTACTTTTTCCAGTTTTTCAATATCTTGTATCAAATAGGGACTATTAAATTGAATACAGTATTCGAGGAGGGGTCTCACATATGAAATGTATAGTTGCTAGTAGTATAGCCGAAAAAGGGGAGAGTGCAGGAATGTTGCAAGTGATTAAGCAATGTTGCAAAGGGGGTGGGGGTTGTTGCAAAGGGGGTGGGGTTATTGCAAAAAAATTCCCCCAAAGGGGGGATGCTGCAGGTGCAACAAGGAAAACTTTGGAGGCGGCGTTATCCCCCAAGAGAAAGGAGAGAAAGGAGGAGAGGTGTTCACCTGGCAGGAGCCAAGTGCATATTAAGACTTCAGCCGAGTAGGCGTTGTTTTATAGGCTCCTAATCAGCCAGTTGGCTTAGAAGGCGTAAATGGCTTGAGTTGCCAGATAGCGCCATGTATTCATTTAATTCTAATCGAAGACTGAGTTGCCAGATACCACGTTTTAGCGATACCATTGTATACATTATTATAGACTCCTAATCAGCCAGTTGGCTTAGAAGGCGTAAATGGCTTGAGTTGCCAGATAGCGCCATGTATTCATTTAATTCTAATCGAAGACTGAGTTGCCAGATACCACTTTTTAGCGATACCATTGTATACATTATTATAGACTCCTAATCAGCCAGTTGGCTTAGAAGGCGTAAATGGCTTGAGTTGCCAGATAGCGCCATGTATTCATTTAATTCTAATCGAAGACTGAGTTGCCAGATACCACTTTTTAGCGATACCATTGTATACATTATTATAGATTCCTAATCAGCCAGTTGGCTTAGAAGGCGTAAATGGCTTGAGTTGCCAGATACCACTTTTTAGCGATACCATTGTATACATTATTATATTTCTTAAAAGTTGGTTTAGAATACCGGTAGTAGGTTTAGAAGGCGTAACATGATATAATTAAGTAAAACAACATTGCATCATTCTGTTTATTATAAATATATAGAAAATAAATATACATTTCAATAATAATTGAGGAATATGCATATAATCATAACAGTACAGGAAATATATACACACAATTATGGTGATATATATAAAATAAATATACATTTCAAATAGAACTAAATATACATTTCAATAATAATAGAAATATGCATATAATCATAACAGTACAGGGGAAATATCACGCAAAATATATAAATACATTTCAATAATAATAGAAATATGTATATAATCATACAGTACAGGAGAAATATCACGCAAAATATAAATACATTTCAATAATAATAGAAATATGCATATAATCATAACAGTACAGGAGAAATATCAAGCAAAATATATAAATACATTTCACTTTTTTTCAAAATACTAAACTCGGTCTTAATCGAGTTTACAATTACATCATTATTGCTCTGCATTACGCAGTATATGCGGCTTAATAATATTTCACCGCTTAAAGTATAGGGAAACCTGTATTCGATATGAAGGGCTTTCATATCGTTCAGTACTATTTTTGTTCCCACTTTACAACAGGTTGGTAAGTCATCTTTAAATACGTCTAGAATACAATCAAAAGCACGCACAAAGAGTTCATCGTTAGCTATATTATTAAACACAAGTTTATAAATACGCTTTTCCAATCGAGGGTTTATTTCTACCGACTCGAGCTTTTCAATCGTGAACTCACTCAACATAGCGGCAATTGAAATAATCTTCTAAATCGTTACGACAACTGCGCTTTATATAAAGAAATAGTTCTTCAGGGTGAACGGTGTAGGTGAGCTCAGCCTTGTACCGATCAATTGCTTTGTACCAAAGTTCATGGTATTTCAAAGAGTCTAAACTTTTTAAATAAACGTCCAGCACTAGACCATTCTCACCAGCCCTACACTCGGTAAACCCATCGAGCAGAGCGGTGTATGCGTATTCAAGTACTGTATCAAAATAAAACATGTCCGTAACACGCGCGTCTAATATAGGTTTCAGCTTGCGGAATCCGACGATTTCAAACATTCTGTCGAGGATGAAACGGTTTCGCGTAGGAAAAAGAGCGTTATTATCAGAAGCATTCTTCCACATCAGTCGTATATCAATGCACGGCCGATCGTTATTTATACACAACGTACATACAACGGCGTATGAGGGTGCGTCACTAATCTGCTCTCTTCTTGTACCTACGTTAGCAGGTATTTTATAACGATCTTCACTCCACTTCTCAACTATCACGAAGATTCTATTCATTTCCTCGACACTTAAATAAACCCGTTTGTTTGTTTGTCTACATTCCGTTTCCAGTACATAGCTAATGGTACCGGAATTACGCCTGAACACGCGCAACGATTTCGTCACGGACACATCGTACGAGGCGTTGAGAATGCTGCTCAAAGGAAGTTCCATCGTATTCGAGGAGCGCACGTCCACTCGGTTCAAGCTCTGAGATAACTATGAGCCGTGTGAGGCACGCAGGTAGGCAGGAACGGTTCGACGGGCGGCTGACTCGATGATACGTGAATGGGCTTGTTCGTATGATCCGCGAGTCGTACCGAATTGTTGTACATATTTGTTTTTCCGGCACAAGAATTAATTTCATCACTACCAGCCTTCGCACCAGACATTTTACCTCAGGATAAGAACTAGGAACATTTATGTTTTACTAAACATCTTCACACTCCGGCGCACTATTTGAGAGGAACATATGCTCATATTTTTCCTTTCTGCCCATCAAAAGATACTCGTCTCTAAAGTCTGTTAAAAACTCACGCAGGGCACTAGCCACAACCTCACTACGAACCTCATCATGATATACGTTAATATAGTGATAAAAATACTTAAGATTGTCCATGATCACGAGATTCACATTTTCAGTCGTAGGGTATGAGTAATCGACATGGTGTAGCATGACGTAATACCGCTTGTCACACCACCCATCCGCAAGACTCATTATCCATACCTGCTGCTTCTCTTCTGCATGCGTTGTTTCTTTTACTTCACGGTGTATGTGAGACTTTATAAAGTTTAGCTCTGCAGTATACTTCAGCACATCGTCTGTGCAACGAAAGCCTTCAACGGTCTCACCAGAACATCCGTAGAGTATGTATTTGTACATCTTGGAACTTCGCACAATCCAATGTGTTTTTAAAAGAGGTATAGGAGGGAGGAATAGGAAGTTTTTCGGTATCCACCACATCCTGACACTTTGCTGAATACCATTTCATAAACGTTGTACAAGCAATATTAAAGGTAGCCATTTGAATACACGTCTGATCTGAATACACGTCTGATCTCTCGGGCTTACTGCAGTCGACTGACCACGCAGGGACTCCCAGATAGTAGCATGACTCACGGTCTTACAGTGGGCGGAGCTTAGAACTTTCACCTGCACACACACACACACACACACACACACACACAAAGGAGAAAGTGAAACGCTAATTGAAACATGATTTATTTAATAAACGAGATATTCAAGTCATATATATTTACAAATACGATTTAATAAACGAGATATTCAAGTTATATATATATTTACAAATACGTGTAATAAATCAATAGATACTTTACAAATACGATTTAATAAATGAGATATTCAAGTTATATACATATATATTTACAAATACGTGTAATAAATCAATAGATACGATTATATACAAGACAAATATGTGTGAGTCAACAATAGAAGCATCATACGTTATGGTATCCAAAGGGTACGGTATCATAGGTACCAGGTAACTGGTAACGTTTCCTATAGGTGTTACGGCACACCTTCGTACCCCTAAGTTCCTTCACGCCCCCCAGCTTCTGCGCCCGAAAATTGTGGGTGCCTACAATTAGTTGGGAAGGTTATTCGCCCTCATCATCGTCCAAACATACTAGATCCTTCAACGATTCAAAGTTAACAACCCGCCGATTCGCATGGTTGAGCGTAATACCCTTTGCCTTCACGATATATTTCATTTCCTCCCCAACCCTGACCCGTACCCCATAAGTCTTAGGTCCTGTTGAGACAAAAGAGTCGGCGTAAGCGTTGTCTCCATACTCGTCCTTGATCTCATCAGTGAGCTCGCCGAGGAACTCCCCAATAGCGGGCATGTATTCACCTTCCCTCTCTGTGAATATCACGCTATCTGTATCGGCATACAATACTCTCCGCCCAAGAGAATGCAATAGACCCCAAAGTTTTATACGGGCGTAGGCTGTTGTGAAGCTGGCCACAGGTATGTTTGTAACCCTTGAGGTATCTGTGGCAAATTCAGTGTTGTTGTACTTTATTATGTAAGTATTACCTACATTCACGATCTCCATGACCTCTTTATCGGGAGCATTGGCATAATCCCAGACATCGCTATAACTTTGTGCCAATGAATGCTCCCTCTGCCGGTATTCTGCGCAAATTTTCCCCATAGACTGTTTAGACACAACTTTGCACTAAAGCGCTTGCCAGGATTCTTTACAATTTGGACACGATCAAGTTGTATACCTTCGCGGTCGCGGTAACGTTGAATATAGGCAGACTTTTCATCTTCGTATCAACTCCTCGCGGATACCCTGATGCCTCAACCTTATCCTTCAAAAAGGCGTTTATATATGTGTGAAAAGGTTGGGTAGCTTCTGAAACCTCCACACCTCATGTATCTTCAGTATTCTATAACCATGGCGTACGGCTAGGGCCAGCTCAGGACTTGTATATACGCATCTGATCTTACGCTGGTGGGTATATGGTTACAATCGCCGTTATCCTCTTCCGCGCACTTCACGCACAGGGGAAACATGAGCTTGTCGTCGATAACGACAGGTAAGATCGGCATCCATAAATTGCGTGGGGGAGTACGTCTACGAAAGAGAGCCCAAAGTAACGATCATTCAAATTTTTTGAAAATTCATTGATGGAGGGTAGGCTAGGTCCCACCAGTTTCTCAGGAGCGCCCACGGGGTACGGATTGCTCTTCATCACGTATGGGTATAAAGAACAGAAATCGTAGTAATGGAGCTTCACGCCCTCCGTATGTGGAAAGTATAGTCTGGAAGGATTTGTACGTCCTCCAAACAAGCTATCACCACATTTGAGAGGATCCAGCACCATTGAACGCTTGATCGTGTTTATTTCCTCACGGTACACCTCGTCTGTCTCCATCCGTGCATCATATTCATGCTCCCACAAGACTTTGTGAGTGAACTGTGATCCTATAAGTTGATCGCGGGTGCGGGTCGATGCAAGACAGTCGGCAGGAGACCTACCGTGGATATCTCCGGTGATTCCGCACTCAGGACGGGGGCATCCATGCCACCAGCAACCGTTAAAGGAGTACACAGTCTTCACACCAGTGACACGGTTTTCACTTAACCCATCAACCCAAAAAACACGTCCATTAATCTTAATGGGTACTTCACCCGTGTTGCGGGCGTGCTTTATGTATACACCTGTCTGTTGCTGTAGGTGTATGAGCCAGTAAATAGCCTTGTGCCCGTAACTGCGGGGGTTGTTTCGGTGAATAATGGCTAAGGTGTCTTTAGGCATGAAGTTATTCTTGAACACCGTAAACATAATGATGCGATGGTGGTTGCGACTTGCAGTGGATCGCATTTGAAACGGGCTATGTACATCCTTCTAAAGGCCTGGAAACATACTCTAAGCACGCGCACATCATTCACGCAATAACGCTCACATTCATCAGCTATATTATAAGGGTTACTTTCATTAAAACTGTCGTAGTATCGATCAAAGTCTTCACGTTCATCCATACAGTCAAAATAATGTTTGGGGGGTGGTGGGCCTACGTAGTTTAAAGTCTCGCTGGTGAGGAAAGTGTAAGGGAAGTATCCTTTGGAAACTTCAGCTGCTACTCCCATCACCTTGGGTAGCTTTGCTAATTTACAAGGTGTGAATAATAAAGTATCTTTAAATTGTACATTGCCTCTTATCTGCATCTGTATTAATTTGTTGCCTCTTTTCAATGGATCACCTGTAAATATCTCAGAGGATTCGTGTTCAAGCAACTCCTTATAAAGGAACTGCGTGTCAAACTTTGGCCCGTTATGGGCGAGAATATACACAGCCATTTTTTTGAACTTGTCGGCTAACTTGACAATATAGGACACAAATAGTTTCACAGGACTATCGCAGACATTCGTTTTAAAAACGGTTGTCCGTTTACCGCATTTGGGGCACTC
The DNA here is from genome assembly GCA_023014485.1 of Bathynomus jamesi. Taxonomy (NCBI): domain Eukaryota; kingdom Metazoa; phylum Arthropoda; class Malacostraca; order Isopoda; family Cirolanidae; genus Bathynomus; species Bathynomus jamesi. The sequence goes on along the minus strand of JAJOZX010002334.1, from coordinate 93,594 downwards.
GTCACATTCGATACCCATACACTCATCACAGATGGTCTGGCTCACAAGTAAATGTGGAATTACCTCTTTGGTTTCAGCATTCGTATATGTTTCTATATCGTAGTATACAGTTATACAAGGGTTATTTTTAGGCTTAGCATCTTTCATATAACACACATGCTTTACTCCATCCGCCTTATATTCCTCCTGGCATGTAGGACAGTGAATTACGTCACACTTGTGCTTAAATTTTCCCCAATTATCCATTGTGTGAAACATACCACATTCACAGATTCTCATTTTCATGCACGTACCAATTGATTTATGGAAATCAAAACAGCTATTATTGAAAAATGTGCGTCTACACACATCACAGTCTCTCTTCTCAGCTTCAACTACACGGCTTTCACATTTGGTGCTTTTACACTGCTCACATACCATGTGACATTCTTTACAATGTCTCACTATATCATCCGCAAACTCGAGGCACCCCTTACACAAATCATGATGTCTCCCATATTTTCGACTTTTGTCATAACTCGCGTAAAGCCACCTTATATTACGGATGGGGAGATACGTCGTCCCTGACAATCCTAAAATAAGTAGGGGTCTTGTACGATCTGTCACACAGCTTTTAAAAACATACACAGTCCTACGACGATCATCCAACCCAAACACAACTATGGGGGACATTCATTTCCTGTTCTACCCTTCTCAGCTCTTCAGGACCCATATTACAGTCAAATTCAAGTTCACAGTCTACAGCTAGTTTACGGGCACGCTCCACGACCGTAGGCAACCAAATTTTTTGAGTCCGTGTATTTTGTACAGTAAACATACGTGCTAAGAGTACTGCTATAAAGCCGCAACCACGATCGACGTTTATATGCTTTCGGTAAATAGTCGGAGAATTGAAGTTAAGAGTATACGGTATGGCTCTATGACCCGCAACACGGAATACATGGTTAATATTTACCGTGAAGTTGTCCATATTGAAGGCTATACTACTTTGGGCGGCTTGCATTATACGTCCTAATATATATTCTACATCTTCAGCCGCCAAACGTCTAAATGGCACTATCACCCAATAATCGTCTACATCACCGTCATCTGACCCGAATCCAAAGGACAGACTCGTCCTGACTTCACGCTCTTCACGATTCTGAAGAGCAAACTCTACAATATGCTGTACAACCCGGCGTAGCCCGCGCTCAATTCAATGGCTATACATGGCTCTAGGGTCGACCCTGACTATATACCGATTTCTAGTCAAGGCTGCGGTGGGGGCTGCGGATCGCACCAATTCGAGCGTTATTTCATCCTCAGCAGAACGGGGGGCGGCGGATGAATTAGGGGATATATTAGCGGAAGGTGCTGATGGGGGGCCTGTTGCGTAAGAGGTTGAGGGTTGGGGATCTATTATTGTAGACTTAACAGAACGGGGGGCGGCGGATGAATAAGGGGATATATTAGCGGAGGTGCTGCTGGGGGCTTGTTGCGTAAGAGGTTGAGGGTTGGGGATCTATTACTGTGCAACAGGCACGTATTTCGGTCGCTTTATACCTGACGTGGGGTTCTCACACCTCCGCTTTGGACGTGCTACCGGTATCGCTGGTGAGGGTTCGTTGGCAGGGGAGGAGATTACAACTACACTGTCGTCGAGGTCATCCGTAATGTCAATGATGGGGTGCTCTACCTCATCGTCATTCACGGTTCTGTGGGAGAAGAAAGCAAAATATAAGGAACAGCACTCAAAATTTGTAATATTTTGTAAATGACCCACTTAGGAGTGTGACGTGTTAGAAATGGACTCTGTAGAAAAATTCAGATTCACGAGCCCATCCACATGTATTATATCTGGACCTACAGGATGTGGTAAAACTGTGTTTATGCTTAAAATCATTAAAGAAAAGGGAGAGATGTTCTCGAAATTTGTGCATAAAGTTATATGGTGCTATTCGACGTATCAATCAGTGTTCAACAAGTACCAAGATGATATTTTGTTCCACAAAGGCATATATGACGTTAATTCGTTAAAAGGAAATGAACATACAATCATTGTAATTGACGATCTCATGTTGGAGATGGATAAAACGTTTGCCGAGACATTTACAGTATTCTCCCACCATCTTAACATAAGCGTGTTCTTCATCAATCAGAATCTATTTTTCAAAAATAGATACATGCGCGATGTGTCGTTAAATACGCAATATCTAGTCTTATTCGCGCAACGTAGAGATGTATCACAAATTGGGGTATTAGCCAATCAAATGTTCCCGAATCAGCGTAAGGAGTTTTTGGAAGTTTATAAAGAAGCTACAAGCACGCGTTACGGATATTTGCTTTGCGACCTTCATCCGCGAAACACGTTTAGAGTGCTTCTGCGAACGAATATATTTCCAAACGAGCCTGAAACGGTGTATATTCCAGAATGACAAAGAGACTAAACAAATACCGTGAATTAATAAAAATCTATCATCGACTGCCCCGGGCAATGCAGCAGATGTTTATTAAAATATCGACGCCGACTTTTTAAAATGCATCTGTGAAATCTGTCTTAACGTTATAAATTGCAATGTATCAATGAAAACCCATCAGAAGGCTCGCCTACGCCGCTACAAGAACATAATACGTGCACTCGCTCGTAAAAGTCAAACTGTAGCGAAGAAAAAACGAATTATTGTACAAACAGGAGGGTCATTTCTCCCCATCTTATTTTCAGTTTTGGGTCCTTTACTGACTAGATTAATATAATGAAGAAAGTGGTAGTGATTCCCCACGAGGTGTACGCTTCACTGCAAAGGAATCCAGACACGGATCTAGATCCCCGTAAAAGCAGACTTAAAAGAATGGAAAGCGAATTGCTAGCTCTATTAAACAGTGAAAAACACCTGATGAGAAAAGAATCTTATACCAAGAAGCTCTGCAGAAATTTCTTCACGAGTACGAAAATTGTAAGAGCCCTACAGAGATTCCTGTGGTTATTAGGCACAGCACGGGGACGATGGACATGGCGACATAGGACCTGAGCCCGACGATACAGCTGACCAACCAAAAAGATTAGCCACACAACATATCGAACATGTATTAAAAAGCACCCTCCCACATACATTGAGGAGTAAAGGCTTAAGTCTTTATAATCTATTGAATGAGGATCCAGCATACAATGGACCGATACAGGCGAGCTCATTGTGGAAGGATCAAAGGTACAGGGATCGAATATCGTAGACATTGTCCATGATCTGGTGAGAAAGTGGGATAGGCCATCACCATCAGGATGGAAGCATATTAAAGCAAGACTACAACAAATAAATGTCCCTAAAACGTTGATAGGAAATCTGAACAGGTTAAAAGACTTGGAACATGCAACGCATGTGACACAATTGAAGGCGCCGTCACCCCTGGCGGTAACACCTTTGAAGAGGAGCAAGAAGAGGTTAAACCAACCCTACCCACGCACGTGTCTCTAAAATACGCAAATGGCTAACGTATTAACTAAACGCTATTATGACATTTCTAACCCATCCTCTTACGGCGGCGTAGATAGACTGTACAGAAGTGTTTACGGAGTAGGAAAAAAAGATGTTGAAAGATTTTTGGGAGCAGGACGCTTATACGCTTCATAAGCCTGTGAGAAAAAGGTTTAAAACAGCCAAGACAACGGCTTCCTCGATTGATTCTATTTGGCAAGCAGATTTAACAGACATGCAAAGATATTCTGTGTATAACGATGGTTACCGCTACATTCTATTCATAATAGACGTATTCTCTAGATATCTGTGGCTAGTTCCTCTGAAAAATAAATCACCTGAAACAGTTGCTAAAGCCACCAAAACGCTAATGTTAAAAGAAAACAGGGTTCCTGGCTATTTTTGTACGGATATGGGGAAGGATTTATAGGCCGTGCTTTTCAGAACATGTTGACAGAGTTTAATATCAGCTATTACACAACCAATTCTATACATAAGGCTTCTTTAGCTGAAAGAGTTCAGCGCACCATAAAGGAACGCATGCACCGTTATTTTACACATAAAAACACATACAGATTTCTAGACATTCTGGAATCATTGGCATCATCCTACAACCGCTCACACCATCGCACGATTGGGACAACACCTAACGAAGTTTTAGAAAGAGGTACGCTCCCGAGAAGAGATGGATCACCACCACCACCACACTCTGCGCGCTTCAAAATCAATGATTATGTAAGGCTGTCGCGTTCGGGGAATAAATTCGCAAAGGGTTTTGAGCAAGGATGGACACGCGAGATTTTTAAAGTTAGGGCTATGAGACCTAAAGGTGAGATAATGATGTATTACATTGAAGATTTGAATGGGGAAGAAATCTCAGGAGGCTTTTACCGCGAGGAATTGCAGAAAGTTGCGTTTAATTTAGGAAAAAATGTGTTTAAAATTGAGAAAATTTTAGGAAGCAAAGGTTCAGGAAAGAGAAAAATGTACCTGGTGAAATGGCTAGGGTACCCAGAAAGCTTCAACACCTATATAAAAGCTGATGCAATAATGAAGCTTAAATAGTATGCAACATGGCTCCTAACCATTTCTACGTCACACTCCCGTCCTCCTCGTCCCTGTCTGTACACCCTAACAACACACTAGCCAACTTTGTAACAGAACTCCAGGGCACATTGAATTGGGTCGTGATTCGTATGAGGTGGGGATATGCGAAATTCAGCTGGACACCATCTTTTTAAATATTGAACATAAAGAAACCGTTTTTACGATTCTTAGAGACATTGACGAGTGTGAAAAAGCTGGGGTAGCTATGGATGAAACTATGCGTATCGCTCGGACTAAGATTGCACGGTATTACAGTACAGAAGTAAGACTAGGACCGGGTCAATATGGTTCGGCCGAGGATGTTGTGAGAGGCTTAAACGTAAGTTTAAGAAACTCAAACCTTACGAATGATTTAGTATACGAAATCGTAAACAACCCTGCACATACACTAATCCTAAAATCAAAGACTAACAGACGTATTAAAGACCATAGAAAGTTCAAATTCTAGCCAATGGCCGATATAGCGCAGCCTTCCAAAGAGACACATTTCACGAGACACAGCATGACTTGTCCAGATTAATGTATCAATTGAAGATGGAGAAATTGGCTGAAAGGTCCCCAGACATGTGCTATATTTACAGTAATATAGTGGAGCACCAGTTTGTTGGGATACCCAGGCACGCCTGCTGCGCATTGCTCACATCCCCAACCATAGAGGAAGGAGTTTGAGTATTACATATGACAGACCCCATTATGTGAATGTCGCAACTAATTTAATAACCAATATCTCAATATATATAAGAACGATTGAGGGTGAAAACTTCCCATTCGGTAACGGGAGCTTAACAGTGAAGCTACACTTTCGACGCACTGAGTTATAATGGATAGAAAGCCTTTCACCGTCTATCGAGGGGTAGATACCAGCGCGGTAGTGGACTTGGGTCCATTTTTTCATCCATACTACGTACGGCTGTTCCTTTGCTGAAGAGGGGTGCCAGATACCTTGGAAGGAAAGCGCTACAATCAGGTATTAACACTGCAGAAGACATATTGGCCGGGGCTAAACCTAAAGAAGCTCTAAAAAAACATTTAAAGCGTACACGGGACGAAATCATCAAAGATGCAAAGAGAAAAATGCGTGGTGGCGGGAAGAAGGGCTCCCGGAAGAAGAAGGGGTCACGTGGTATTAAACGTAAAAGGCTATCAAAAAAGAAGTGCTGTAAGCGAATGAAACCTATGGTTGACCACTTTTTTGACTGATATAAGCTAAGGACATTGATCTCATGAATCATAGTTTGTTTACCACTTGTCGAGAGAGGAGTCACTATTTCGCCATGGCACGCTTCATCCACCCATGTAGTTCACAATGCTGTAAATCGGAGCTGTCCCTTTTTGAGCTACCTCCAACCCAAGTTTCTATTGAGCACAGTGACTTTATTACAATTAACCCTTTAAACACAATTAGTTCCCCGAGTGCACCTATAGAATTCGTGATACCCAGCTCAGGTCCTTACTTTTTTGATCCAAGCTGTGTGCACATGTACGCTAAGCTACGTATAGCCCATTCTGATGGAACGGTCTGCGATGACAAATATGCTGTATACCCTGAAACAAACTTTCTGCACTCCATATTCAACCAGTGTGACGTATATTTAAATCAGACCAACATATCGGCAGGCACGGGGTACTATCATCTACGAGCCTATCTGGAAAATGTCCTCAACTTTTCCAAAGAAGCGAAGGCTACCTTTTTAAGTGCCGAGGGATATTATCAAACTAAAGATGAAAATAGTATAAAGGACAAATTTAAAAATTCTAAAAAGAAAATATACGAGTGTTTTGGACGGTTGCACACAGATTTCACTTTCCAGGAGAAGTTGCTTGTGAACGGGGTGGATATGAAAATAAAGCTCACCCGCACGAGTCCTGAGATCTGCTTAAATCTGGATGCTGATCAAGAAGAGGGTGCAAAGCCCGTTGTGGTTCACATTATGGACACATACCTCCGCGTACGGCGAGTGAAATTAAGTTCACCAAAACAACTAGAAATTGAGAAAAATTTACTAAACGCTACAGTGAAATATCCTATTAACAGAGTGCAAATCAAACTATATACGGTTCCTGCAGGGTTGGCATCGAAGCAGATAGAAAACATTGCCCTGGGAAATCTTCCTAAAAGGATATTAATCGGCATGCAGGACCATGCTTCGGTGAATGGAAAATATAAAAAGAGTGCCTTTAAATTCGAGAATTTCGGACTTAAAAATATAACTCTATACGTTAATGGCACTGCTTTGGGTGGAACAATGGGTACGGACTATTCATCAGACGCTGTGTTACCTCTTTGTGCCAGAGCCTATAGTAATCTGACCCATATTGCAGGTGATTGTGATGAGCTTGGTAATGGGGTAACGCAGGAAGAATTCATTGATCAATTTAACCTTTATCCGTTTGACATTACACCTGACTTATCTGCTAGCGTAAATACCCATTTAACCCCACAGCAGAGCGGAAACATCTCAGTGCGGCTGGAATTCGCCAAGCCTATAGACGCTCCTATTAGTGTACTAGTATATCTCGAATCGCAAGCCCTAATAGAAGTAGATAGATTTAGGAGCGTTATCACTGACTTTTAAAATGGATGCTAATACACTTCAGAAAGTAATGGAACGAGTCACACGTTCCAAATTTATCGGCGTGTTTGCGAAGAATGAAACATTGAGTTTGCCAAGTACGCGAGAATGCGGTAGTCTTATTGTGAACACAGATGTCATCGGTAATGAAGGGATTCACTGGATCGCTGTCTATTTTAAAAATAGACAGCGCCTGTACTATTTTGATTCACTCGGTACTCAACCCTGGAGTGACCCTATTATTGTAAAATTTCTCGCTCAGTTACATATTCCCGAATTGTATGGAACCCATTTCGCATACAAGGATATTTTACTAATGTTTGCGGAATGTACTGCGTCTCATTTCTCATGCATATGTCATGTGATAAAGAATTTATAAATTTTTAAATTTATTTGACCCGTGTCACACTCGCCGAAACGATGAAATGGTATGCAGACAGATAAAAATCCGTTTTCCAATTGTACGTACTCGTTGTATAGTATAATGTTTTTGTTCGTATATTTGTAAGGTATATTCTGTAGTTGGTTATTGTACTGATTTCTTTCATTTAATAAATTTATGAAAATATATTGTCTTTTATCCCAAAAAGATCGAAAAACACTTACATTATTTCGGTTGACATTGTTGACTGATCAGTATATCCTCCGTATTCATGACACGAGATTCTTCAAAAGATTGTATAACACGTGTCAAATCCTCATCGGACCTTAAAGGAATAATGTTCATTCTTTTAAAACATATACAGAGTATACAGACAGATCCCCATTATGTGAAGATATCTTTGGTTCATTTAAGAGGAATAACATTGATTACCATAAAAAATTTCGATTTTAGCATAATGGGGATAAGAGGTAAAACCAAATAACATTGATTGACATAAAATTTTTTGGCGAGTATCTATTTGACGAGATACTACAGCCCATCCATATATATATATATATAAAATCGAATTATAGACACTTACATTTCTATGGTAGTCCCTTGCGTCGGATTGTAAGGAGCGTCACTGCAAATATCTTCTACGGTTTGCGTTGGGAATAATTCATCACGGTCAATTGCGTTAAAAAGACTAATTGCCGTTAATGCTGCGTATCACTTTCTTCATACAAATCTGGGGAGACGTACAGGTCCATGGTGGAGGGAATGATTATTCACTGACGCGAAAATAGCTACTGTTACTCCCAACTGAAAAATATCCCCTTTTATACGCACAATCGCCAAGCTCCGCCCCAAAAGACCAGATGTTCGTAGTGATTGGCTGCCGATGTAGCTGGGTGGAGCTATGATGTGTACCAATCCGCTATAACGGGTCCGGACGAGTAACATATACATAAAATCGTGTTTCTTGTGAATAAATTATAGACACTTACATTTCTATGGTAGTCCCATCAAACTAGTTTTAAATAAAGAAATAATTAATATATATATATATATATATATATATATATATATATCACAAGATGTTTAAAAGACTGTGTATATATATAATTATAGTAAACTTATGTCAAGATAAACTAGTTATTCCTAAAAACCTAATTTTTTTCTATAATTCTGTTTTCTATGGTTGGTTGAATTATGTGTAGGCTAACTACGTTATTTGTTTCGTCTCCGAAAAGTTCAACTTTAACTTCAAGTTTAATGAAGTTCAAGTTAATGTTATATTTGTTTCTAATCGTTAAACACTATATACATCTATTGTAAAACACTATATACATCTATACATCTATAGTGAAACACTATATATATCTATTTATCTATCTTAAAAAATTATAAAATATTTATCGTTTAATTTTGCTCATGTTGTTTGCAAAGTAAATACATTCAAACTTGTTTTAAATAAAGAAATATATATATATATATCAGAAGATGTTTAAAAGACTGTATATATATAATTATAGTAAACTTATGTCAAGATAAACTAGTTATCCATAAAAACCTAATTGTTTTTCTATAATTCTGTTTTTTTTTTTGCAACACCCCCACCCCCTTTGCAACAACCCCCTTTGCAACGTTACGTAATCACTTGCAACATTCTTGCACTCTCCCCTTTTGCGGCTATACTACTGTTGCTTTATAATATTGGGTGATTTGTATTCAATGTATCTCTGTATGAGATTGAGTCTAGCATTTGCTTTATTTCTGATTTCCATACAGTGATTCGAGGGTTTAAGTTCATTAGTCACAGTGACACCCAAGTCTTTCTCTTTATCATCATTTTTAATCCAAATTCCATTCACATTGTATTCAAATTCTGGAATTTTTGGTCCAATATGCATAACCTTGCACTTACCAACATTAAATCTCATCTCCCACTTATCTGCCCAGGCTGTTACTCTGTCAAAGTCTTTTTGTATTGTCATTGCTCCTGCTACTGACTTAACATTATGGCCTAATTTTGTATCATCAGCAAATTTTGAGGTTTTACACGATAGGCCCTTCTCTAGATCATTTATATAGACAATAAAAGGCATAGGTCCCAGCACAGACCCCTGTGGGACTCCGCTCAATACGGGTCTCCAAGTAGACTTATTTGCATTTAGATGAACTCTCTGTTTTCTGTTTCTCAGCCATTCTTCTATCCAGTCAGCTATATGACCTTATACCATGGGCTCTAACTTTTACCAACAATCTTGCATGAGGAACAGTATCAAATGCCTTTGCAAAATCTAAGTATACTATATCTACTGGCTCTTTATTGTCCAAATGCAATAGGGCTCCATCATAAAATTCAATCAAGTTGGTTAGACAAGACCTTCCATTTCGAAAGCCATGCTGGCTATCATTTATAAGATTGCACTCTTCAAAGAACTCAGTAACTTTACCTCTAATGATACTTTCGAGTAATTTGCAAATAAATAATGGTGAGGCTGATGGGTCTGTAGTGTTTTTCCAAGTTTCTATTTCCTTTTTTAAAGATTGGAGCCACATTTGCTTTCTTCCAATCCTCTGGAATTTCAGTACATATCAATGATTTATTAAAATTAATTTCTAGTGCCTGTGCTACATTCTTTTTGACAGCTTTTATGACTATTGGATGCATTTCATCTGGCCCTGGAGATTTTTCCATTTTTAATTTATCTATTGCTTTTAGGATATCTAGTTGTGTTACCCTTAATTCATTTATTTCTCTATCTTGTCCTGGTAGTATAAGATCAGGAATATTATTTAAATTTTCATTTGTGAATACTGATGAGAAGTATTTGTTTAGTTCTTCAGTTATTTCAAGATCATCTATAGTTTTATCATCTATATGGAGGGGGCCAATTTTCTTTTTCACTCTACTTTTCAAATTGAAGTGACAAAAACTTCTTAGGATTGTTTTTTGAATTCTTGGCAAGGCTTTTTTCCAGGTCTCGTTTGCTATCTCTGATTGCTTTCTTGCAAATGCTTCTTTTACTTTTATATATTTCGGAGTCTGTGCCATTTTTAGTTCTTTTGAATTTATGGAATGCTTTTGTTTTTTCTCTGATTGCTCTTTTTACATTGCAGTTTATCCAAGGTTGTTTTTTATTTTTTCCAATGGCTCTTCCTCTTCTGGATTTTCTAACATTTCTAAAGCATAGAGTTTTTGTATAGGTCTCTTTAACTTTCCTCCTGAAGTCTTTACCAGTGCAGACCTAACTAAATTGTCTTTGCCAACAAATAACTCTTCAATTATGCCAAGCTTCCAGCATTGCCTTGGTCTTTCATCTCCAATCATTACCACTTCTCCCACCTTGATACAATTTGCATTGGAGCCCTTTACATTGCCTGATGGGTAATAATTGAGTTCCGGCAAGTATTCTATCTGCCACCTCTTCCATAACTGATCTTGAAGCTCTTCAAGGTACTTGAACCTTCTGGTTAATTCTTCTTGAGTGCTATGGATAGGCTGTAAGTCTTCTGGCAAACTGGGGCTTAATGTTAATCGTTTACCACAAAGAAAATGATTTGGTGTCAATGGCTCTGCATCCTGCATACTGTTATAAACAAAGGTGATAGGCCTACTGTTCACCATTCCTCTACTTCACACAAAACTGCAGAATTCTTCTTTGCTCATTAGCCTTTCCCAAAATCGCCCCCACCATGGTGCTCTCTCAACAATAAACTCCCACCGTACCCCATGGTGTGAAAAGTAGGATTGGAATCCCTCCTCTTTTAGCAAGGACCAAACTTCTTGTAGTTCCTTTGAAGCCCTTTTGAAAGTTTTTGCATTATCCGATATGATTTTATTTGGGAAACCCCTTCTGTTCACAAACCTTTTAAAGGCCAAAAGAAATACATCACTATTTAAGTTGCTTACCAACTCCAAATGGATTGCTCTGGTGGTAGCACATGTGAAAAGACATATATAACCTTTGTTAGACTCTCCTTGCTCACACACATAGACTGGACTTGCGAAGTCTACTCCCACTACATGAAATGGGGCAGTAGAGACACACCGTTCTCTTGGAAGTGGAGCCACCTTTTCATAATAAGACATTGCACTCCAACGCTTGCAAACCACACATTTATGCAAGACCTTTTTTACTACTTGTCTACTTTTGTGAATCCAAAACTGCTGTCTGATCTCAGCTAAGATCTCTATTATCACTTCTCTAATTCCAGCATGTAACAACTTATGATGCATATCCAGGATCAAAAGTTCCACAGAGTGCCCCCCAGAAGGTAGCAAAATTGGATGTCTTTTCTCCTCTGGAAGCCCAGAAAACTGTAGTCTACCTCCTACTCTCAATAAGTCCTGATCCAAAAACACATCCAAACCCTTGAGAGCAGGATGTGTTGGCAGAACCTGTAATGGACTGCTGGTGAGCAATTCCCTCTCTTCACCAAATTTTTCCATCTGTACATATACCACCCAGTATTGCCTGGCTTGCTGAATCTCTTGACTGTTCAGAATTCCTTCCCTTCAGACTTCTTGTTTCTCCCTTAATGTTGTTTGTAAATCTATATACCCATGCTGTCACTCTTAACAACCTTTTCAGACTGCTAATGTCCTCAAGCCTCAATATGGGGTCCTGCTGCATAACTTGACAACTATTCACGGTGCATTTTCTCATTTCACTCACTCATTCTTCTTGAGCCTGGCATTCTCCTACAATAGGCTGATTAGAAGGCCAGTTTTCACTTCCAAATTTTAGCCACTCTGGCCCATTCAACCACAAACTTGACTGTGCAAGATCTTTCACCGAAATTCCTCGTGTTGGTAAATCAGCTGGGTTTTGGGTGCCTGGACAATGCTTCCATTGCTTTGGATTCTGTGTGTGCTTGAATTTCCTCCACCCTATTGGCAACAAATGGTTTCCATTTCCTTGCCTGGCTTCTTAACCAGTGCCAAACTATAGTGGAGTCTGTCCAATAATAGCGTGGCTTGCAGTTTCAGTGCAAAAGTCTTTGGCCCTTTATGAAATTCCGACTGCACCCATCAATTCCAACCTTGGAATAGAAAGCCTTTTCAAAGGTGCTACTCTGCTCTTTGCAGCAACCAACCTGCAACTTACTTCCTCTTTGAATGTGCCTCTTATATAAATACAAGTTGCATAGGCCTCCTCACTTGCATCACAAAAGATGTGCAGCTCCAAATTGTCTGGACTATTGTTCAACTCACCAAAGTACCATCGTGGGATTTCAATGTCTCCAAGATGTGCCAATTCTTTGCACCAATATTTCCACCTTACCACCATATGATCAGGTAACTCTTGGTCCCAACCAAGTCCAATTTCCCAGAGGCTCTGAAACCAAATTTTTTACTTTATCACAAATGGAGCCAGGAATCCAAGAGGATCAAAGACCTTCGAGGCAAAACTAAGAGCTGTACGTTTGTCCACCTTGTCTCATTCTTAGCCAGCTCTACTAAAGATTTCCCATTGAAGGTAAATGAGGTGACGTGTATGTATATATATGTATATAGTCTAAAAGTCACTAAAGGGGAAATATCACTAAATCTAAGCTGAATGGCAAGAGCAAGTCATAAACGAACCAACGCGGCTGTTCGTATTGTTTTGGGCTAGCCTAGAGATGTTTTTTCCTATCTGACCTAATCGTTGGTGCTGAGTATAATTAGGTGGTGTTTCTAAGGTGACAAATGGGGTAGAAAGTTGTCCGTACTTAAGTACAGTTAGGGGTAATGTCAATAGCTTCTAAATTGGTAATGTAAGAGAGAGTTAGGTAGGCCGTTTGTGGGACACAGGAATGAAATGGTAGGCTCCCAAAGGAATATCTAATTCAACGCACCGGTAAGTGATTTTGATTGTTTGCTAGAACCTAAGTAACCTAACTGGGGTGTCTACCCCACGCTATCACATTTGGCGACGAGGATGGGATTCAATTAAGCTCATGGGATTCAATTAAGCTCATGGGATTCGATTAAGCTCATGGGATTCGATTAAGCTCATTGGATTTAATTTGGCTCATTTGATTAAATTTTGTTCATTGGTTTAATTTTGCTTATTGTGTTCAAGTGGTTGCTTGGAAAATTGGATGTAGCCTAGTGGGTCGTCCGATTTGGTTTGTTTGTGTGGGTAAGCTACCGTACTATAGCGTAGGTCCCGCCGGCCTAACTCTAAAACTAATTCCTACTCAGCCCTAACTCTAAAACTAATTCCTACTCAGCCCTAACTCTAAAACTAACTAACTCTAAAACTAATTCCTACTCAGCCCTAACTCTAAAACTAATTCCTACTCAGCCCTAACTCTAAAACTAATTCCTACTCAGCCCTAACTCTAATACAATTCACTATTCAGCCCTAACTGGGGAGTAACTAGATCAAATTTAAACCTAATCTAACCTACTTCACGTGATTTGGCCTAATTCGGTTTTGCTCTAGCATGTCGGTGATTGGCCATATAAGCCCCTACGAAGACTCTGGGGAGGACTTCGAAGCTTATGCCACTAGGGTGAGGTTGTTTTTCGAGGCAAATTCCATTCCTGATGCTAAGAAAGTACCTACCTTTTTAACTATAATAGGCCCTAAAACGTTTGGTTTAGTTATGGACCTAGTTTCTTCTAAAGCACCGGAAACCTGCACCTATAATGAATTGGTACAGGCCCTAACCGATCACTACAAACCCCGAGTAGTTCTCATCTATGAACGTTTCAAATTTTATTCAAGGCATCAGACGGGAAATGAAAGCATTGCAGAGTTTGTTACAGGAATAAAAAGCCATAGCCGTACGTATAAATTTGGGGACAAATTAGATGAAATGCTAAGAGATAGGTTTGTAATGGGTCTTAAGAGGAGTCTACCCAGAGAGCCCTAGTAGCCATACAGGACCTAACTTTTAGTCAGGCTGTAGAAATAGCTACGGCTAGAGAAGCAGCTGCTAAAGATGTTAGAGCTTTTGGAAATCACAGTAGTAAAGCTCAACACGTAAATAGCTTTAAATCTTCTGTGCCTGGCAGACCTAATGAGTCTACTAGAGAGGAAAATAAAAGGTATGAGGCGAATACGACTAAGCCTACTAATTCTACTAAGCCTTCCAAGCCATGTACAGGGTGTGGAAAACACCAGTGGAAGAAGGATTGCCCTTTTAAAGAAGCAGTTTGCCGAAACTGTAGTAAAATAGGCCACATAGCTAAAGTGTGTTTTTCAAAGAAAACGAAGGGTGAAAATCCTAATTTTAACATTTCTAGTATAAATCCTCAAAAGGGAAATACTTCGAACATTGGAGTGGAGTACCTATTTTATGAGCAGCAAAGTGGGAAAAATACAGGCCCATATATTGTAGAGGTAGGCCTAAATGGAATCACAGTTCCTCTAGAATTAGATACAGGTGCTTCCCGGACGGTCATGTCCCTGGCAGTTTTTGATAAGATTTTCAAAAACACACCTAAACTACATGCATCTAAAACTATTTTGAAGAAGTATGGGGACATACAAATACCTATTTGTGGAGAAGCATCCGTCACAGTTACACTTAACCAGAAAACTTTGTCTCATCCCTTAACCCTTTTAGTGGTGGAAGAGCAAGGGCCTACTCTACTAGGCCGTGATTGGATTGACGCTTTGAAAATACCGATTGACAAAATCTTGCCAAAGGGTCAGGCAGATGTGCATACACTCTCATATCCATCTGACATAGACTCATTGTTAAGGGAGTTTTCTTCTGTTTTTGGGCCTGAAGTAGGCAACCTAAAAGGCCATCAGGTCTGCATAGAAGTAGATCCTAATGTAACTCCGAAATTTTGTAAGGCTCGTTCAATTGCGCATGCACTGCGGGAGAAGGTAGATTTAGAAATTGACAGGCTGCTAAACGATAAAATTATTGAACCAGTCACACACGCTAAGTGGGCTGCCCCAGTAGTTCCTGTACTAAAACCGGACAAGTCCGTGCGGTTATGTGGGGATTACCGTTTAACAGCAAATAGAGCCGTCCTTCTAGATTGCTATCCTATACCCAAGCCTGATTAATTATTTAGCTCTCTTGCTGGGGGTAAATATTTCACAAAACTCGATATGTCCCAAGCCTATGCTCAACTAAGTTTAGATGAAAACTCTAAAGAATTAACTATCATAAATACGCACCGAGGCCTATATAAGTGTAAAAATGAAATGAATAATCAATATTCATTTTTACATAAGAACCAAAATCGCTTAACGCGAGTTTGGATAATAATTTTACTTGTGGCTTCCTATTTTTGATCGTGTCAAAACCCTACGATCTACCATACCTATGGTTTAGTCGTATCCATTTTCATTTGTTATAGAAGTTATTAATTAATTATGATTGTCTTGCATCTTACCCTCGTCCCTAGATTATGCATACACATTGCATATAACAGGATTGGAACCCGCAGTTGTACTTCTTAGTCATTAATACCCACTCTTGTCTCTAATTCGTTCTTGTAAATCTTCCAAATAATGATTTGTATTATACGTACAAATTCAATAACTATGACGTCATAAAGTAACTTAATTCTCTTCACGTTTTCCATACCTTGAACACTGAATCACGTGTTTAGTATTTGGACATCTTCCGTATTGAATGTATGGTAAATTCCTTAATAATAATAATAATAATAATAATAATAATAATAAAAAGAAAAAAAAGAAACCATTCTCTATACATCATTAGTTATGTTGTTTCCTACCTATTGTCTACTGATACCTATCAACCTATCAGTCCATATTTTACGCGTCTCTATATTACGCACACAACCTATTGGATTATGTACATGTAAAATACGTCCACATATATTTTTTTAAATTTTTTTTTTTTAAGTGCGTTCAATCCTCACAAGCATTAGGCTTACAGTAGTTAAATGCTCAAATTCGCGAATCAGCAGAACCGAACGTTTCTAAGATAAACAACATCTTTCGCTTTGATCCAAATCTATAACATATAATGTAATATAACATATTATGTTGTATATAAATTATCTTGTCATGTCTCATGTACTTGTGTTGTACTAATAACCATATATATAATAACCATATATAATCTGACCATATAATCTGACCATATAATCTGACCATATAATCTGACCATATAATCTGACCATATAATCTAACCATATAATCTAACCATATATATATATAAAAACACTGTAAGAATGGTAACGACGTAATGTACTTCAATGAAACTATAATTGAATGTAATGACTTTATATATAATGTAAGAATGTACTTTAATCGAACTGTAAGGGACAATCATAAGCGAATGGGAAGCAATCCATAATCGCAATCATAATTGTAATAAACCCAAACAAAAATGATATCGCCTTCAGAAATGAAGACGTGGCAAAAAAAAAAAAGATTATTATTTTTTTTTTTTATTTTTATTTTTTTTTATTTGGAAACTTTCAAACACCTGATCGTGTTTAAAAGGGGAGAAGCTTAACCTCTAACTGCCATCCCCCAACATTCAGGCATATTTTATACATGTATTTGTAAAATGAAGAACACTTCATTACGAGACTCTGCTTTGGTAACTACTAAGAGACTCCCCTTGTTAGCAGCTTCGCTGCGAGGGGGGGGGCAGAGGCCCCTTGCCTCCTTAATATTTTTAGATTCCGGCCTGAGCTATGGTCGAAAGAGGTCGAACCTCTACCCCTGTAAATTCAGAGCAGTACCTGTATATTTTAAGAAGTAAATTTACAGTAAGAGAAACTTTTTATTTTCCCCCTCGAGTTGGGTTATCGTCAGAGGAACTTAGTAAAGTCGATAAGTTATAAAGTATCAGAGAAAGAATTAGAAAATTATAGAAGAAAAGTAACAGAAGAAATATCCGTTGCTTGCCTCCGTAACCAGAACCCCCCGTCGAATCCGAACCGAAAAAGGGCCATAAAAGGGGGGGTTAACAGCTGGCGACCCTTTACCAGGATAAGAAGAAGATTTATAAAAAGATTTATAAAAGAAGAAGATTTATAAAAGAAGAAGATTTATAAAAGAAGATTTATAAAAGAAGATTTATCAGGATAAAACCATTTGACCGGCGTGTCACGACTTCTAGTTCGTAACATCCACCCTTGACCGGTGTGTCACGACTCCAAGTTCTTCACGCCTAGTTTTCATCCAAGAAGAAGTAGCCAACAAGACGTCTTCAGGACACGTCTCAAGGATTTCCCCATAGAAAATTTTGTTAAGTACATTTTGTTTTCTTAAGTAATTTATAAACACTTGAAAAGTCAGTATTATTAACAGTTAATAATGAGTATTAAGTCAGAATTTATAAGAAACACAGTGAACACTTCAGACACTAGTGATACATTTTTCTTAGTGTAACAGAGAGTTAATTTCAAAAGAGAGTTAATTTCAAAAGAGAGTTAATTTCAAAAGAGAGTTAATTTCAAAAGAGAGTTAATTTCAAAAGAGAGTTAATTTCAAAAGAGAGTTAATTTCAAAAGAGAGTTAATTTCAAAAGAGAGTTAATTTCAAAAGAGAGTTAATTTCAAAAGAGAGTTAATTTCAGTTATTTTCACTGTTATATTCAGTATAGAATAATTTTATTTTATGTACCAAACATAATAATACCAGAGTGAAATGTCGTTTACATTTTATATTTTTGTTTGCAAATTTTTTTCAATTACTGAATTGAATTGACTTGCAAATTAAGAGAGAGTGTGTTTATAGAGAGTTTATAGATTTAGAGAGATATTTGAAGTCAGTTTTGAAGTCAGTTTTAGTTGCAAAGAAGTTGCAAAGAAGTTTTGAAGTCAGTTTTAGTTGCAAAGAAGTTGCAAGTCAGTTTTGAAGTCAGTTTTAGTTGCAAAGAAGTTGCAAGTCAGTTTTGAAGTCAGTTTTAGTTGCAAAGAAGTTGCAAGTCAGTTTTCGTTGCAAAGAAGTTGCAAGTCAGTTTGAAGTCAGTTTTCGTTGCAAAGAAGTTGCAAGTCAGTTTTGAAGTCAGTTTTCGTTGCAAACAAGTTGCAAGTCAGTTTTGAAGTCAGTTTTCGTTGCAAATAAGTTGCAAGTCAGTTTTATTTGCAAATAAGTTGCAAATCAGTTTTCAGTTGGTTGAATCCAAAAGGGACAACCAAACCCCAGAGATTTATAAAGATACTCGAAGTAGTTTCGAGTCAGTTTTATTTGCAAATAAGTTGCAAATCAGTTTCCGGTTGGTTGCATCCAAAAGGGATAACCAAACCCCAGAGATTTATAGAGATACTTGACAAGCGTTCAAGTTAGATAGTTTAAGTTTCAGAATACTTGACAAGCGTTCAAGTTAGACAGTTAAGTTTCAAAAATACTTGATAAGAGGTCAAGTCAGAAGGTTGCGCCAAAAGGGACAACCGCCCCAGAGATTTATAGAAATACTTGATAAGAGGTCAAGTCAGAAGGTTGCGCCAAAAGGGACAACCGCCCCAGAGATTTATAGAAATACTTGATAAGAGGTCAAGTCAGAAGGTTGCGCCAAAAGGGACAACCGCCCCAGAGATTTATAGAAATACTTGATAAGAGGTCAAGTCAGAAGGTTGCGCCAAAAGGGACAACCGCCCCAGAGATTTATAGAAATACTTGATAAGAGGTCAAGTCAGAAGGTTGCGCCAAAAGGGACAACCGCCCCAGAGATTTATAGAAATACTTGATAAGAGGTCAAGTCAGAAGGTTGCGCCAAAAGGGACAACCGCCCCAGAGATTTATAGAAATACTTGATAAGAGGTCAAGTCAGAAGGTTGCGCCAAAAGGGACAACCGCCCCAGAGATTTGTAGAAATACTTGATAAGAGGTCAAGTCAGAAGGTTGCGCCAAAAGGGACAACCGCCCCAGAGATTTATAGAAATACTTGATAAGAGGTCAAGTCAATAGGTTGCGCCAAAAGGGACAACCGCCCCAGAGATTTATAGAATACTTGATAAGAGGTCAAGTCAGAAGGTTGCGCCAAAAGGGACAACCGCCCCAGAGATTTATAGAAATACTTGATAAGAGGTCAAGTCAGAAGGTTGCGCCAAAAGGGACAACCGCCCCAGAGATTTGTAGAAATACTTGATAAGAGGTCAAGTCAGAAGGTTGCGCCAAAAGGGACAACCGCCCCAGAGATTTATAGAAATACTTGATAAGAGGTCAAGTCAATAGGTTGCGCCAAAAGGGACAACCGCCCCAGAGATTTATAGAATACTTGATAAGAGGTCAAGTCAGAAGGTTGCGCCAAAAGGGACAACCGCCCCAGAGATTTATAGAAATACTTGGTAAGAGGTCAAGTCAATAGGTTGCATCCAAGAGGGACAACCGCCCCAGAGATTACAGAAGTCAGTTTTTAAAAAGTTAGTTTTGAAAAAAAATTTAGTTTTGAAAAAAAAGTTAGTTTTGAAAAAAGTTAGTTTTGAAAAAAAAGTTAGTTTTGAGAAAGTTAGTTTTGAAAAAAAAAGTTAGTTTTTAAGTCCCAAGTCATTTCAATGCAGTCAATTGAATTCAACTTTTTCTTTGTAAGTTAAGAGAATTTAATTTAAGAAAATGTAATTTAAGAATTTAATTCAACCTTTTTTTTGTGTTGTAAAGAGAATTTAATTCAACCTGAATTGACCGGGTTGCGTCTTAAGTTAACCTTTCTTTGTTTTGTTGTACGAAGGAAATGGACCGATTTGTCTTCTTTTTCATGCCATTGTTGCGTATAAAAATATATAGGTAAAATGACATATTTTATTGTCGGCAACCAAAACCGTTTTTACAAATGTTGGTAACGAGTTTTATAATTATTGCGATTATATGATGACAGAAATAGTGTAATAATTAATCGATCATGTACCTAATTTATCTTGCTCTGTATGGTCGGGAAATTTACCCGTAGAACCGCACATGCCCTAAATTTCAGTTGTGTTTATTCTTTTTTGTCATTTAATTTTAATAAAACTTCTACACAATAAAACATATGTATTTATCATATGCAAACAAGTTTTCAGACTAAAATATCAAATAATTCAAATTCTATTAACATTCAACGAAAGAGTATGATTTTTCTACTTAACATGCAAAAAATTATTAAACCTTTTTAATATTTTTTTTTTGTATATAAAAAATAATTTTTAATGTAAAATTTACCTGAAAATTATTAAAAGAAAAGATTGTTCGAAATGCTTTCCTTCCATTTCAATAACACTTTTTATTCTTGGCCGAAACTCATCTAAGGTTCGATTTACTTTTATTTTTAAGAATATTATAAAATTATGTTTAGCTCATTAAAATGCATAAATTGATTTATATTTTTAATTTGTATTCTTAACTTTCTTAATTCAATTATCGTACCGATACTTCTGGTTAATGTTTATATAGTTCATATATAGCTAGGAATGTTACTAGTCGAATTTAATTCCATCTTCAAAAATTCAATTTTTAAACCGTGAGATTTACTTTCATCAATTGTAAGTCCTCTAAGTACATTTCTTTGTATTACCTTAATACGTGGAACTGATTTAATTAAATACTTAAATACTACCTTGAACTTAAAGGATTTTATAATAATAATGATAATAATAATAATAACAACAATACTTGACTCAAAAGATTTTATAACCCTAAAACCCATCTTAAATTATTATACATTATTTTTAAACTTTGTTAATTCAAAAACCTTCCAAATCTCTACACATACACACGCATGTATGCACACTATAAATACTATATATACAAACCTTATTCTAAAATCATTCGATATCACAAACTATTTCATAGCGTGTAGGTGCTAACTCTGCTATTTATATAGTCCTAAGCCTTTTTGCTTACTATATATAAATTTTTGCTCAGGCATTTATTCAGTTAATTTAAGAATCCTCTCCGCTAATCTGTCCCTCAAAGTTATGATACACACTTTGTATCTAATACACACAAATACACACTAGACCACAGGTCTATACATCATCCATTACGTAATTCGATTTTTTTACCTACAATAGTCAATAAAATTAGTTATAGACTGCACGATCAGGGTAACTTTGGAAAATAATTTATATTTTTTTCCTTTTACCTACTATTCATTATGTACATAATTTTTTCCCACAGAAAAATAAAAATTTTGTAAAAAATTTAACAATATTATTCTTTGTCTAGCGTAATTGTTTGTCTAAAATTGAAGTATTAATCTTTGAATTTTTTATATTATATAATAACTCACTTGTTCTGTATAAAAATTTGTAATGTAAAGAAAAAAATTCGTCATCTAACTTGAAGTAGTTAGGATGTTATTTTCTCATTTGTATTTTATTAATGATACCCTATTAGATTATTGTATAAATATCGTTTTTTTTTAAAAGGGGAGAGCAATGTAAAAATGAAATGAATAATCAATATTCATTTTTACATAAGAACCAAAATCGCTTAACGCGAGTTTGGATAATAATTTTACTTGTGGCTTCCTATTTTTGATCGTGTCAAAACCCTACGATCTACCATACCTATGGTTTAGTCGTATCCATTTTCATTTGTTATAGAAGTTATTAATTAATTATGATTGTCTTGCATCTTACCCTCGTCCCTAGATTATGCATACACATTGCATATAACAGGATTGGAACCGGCAGTTGTACTTCTTAGTCATTAATACCCACTCTTGTCTCTAATTCGTTCTTGTAAATCTTCCTAATAATGATTTGTATTATACGTACAAATTCAATAACTATGACGTCATAAAGTAACTTAATTCTCTTCACGTTTTCCATACCTTGAACACTGAATCACGTGTTTAGTATTTGGACATCTTCCGTATTGAATGTATGGTAAATTCCTTAATAATAATAATAATAATAATAATAATAATAATAATAATAAAAAGAAAAAAAAGACCATTCTCTATACATCATTAGTTATGTTGTTTCCTACCTATTGTCTACTGATACCTATCAACCTATCAGTCCATATTTTACGCGTCTCTATATTACGCACACAACCTATTGGATTATGTACATGTAAAATACGTCCACATATATTTTTTTTTTTTTTTTTTTTAAGTGCCTTCAACCCTCACAAGCATTAGGCTTACAGTAGTTAAATGCTCAAATTCGCGAATCAGCAGAACCGAACGTTTCTAAGATAAACAACATCTTTCGCTCTGATCCAAATCTATAACATATAATGTAATATAACATATTATGTTGTATATAAATTATCTTGTCATGTCTCATGTACTTGTGTTGTACTAATAACCATATATATAATAACCATATATAATCTGACCATATAATCTGACCATATAATCTGACCATATAATCTGAC
The DNA here is from genome assembly GCA_023014485.1 of Bathynomus jamesi. Taxonomy (NCBI): domain Eukaryota; kingdom Metazoa; phylum Arthropoda; class Malacostraca; order Isopoda; family Cirolanidae; genus Bathynomus; species Bathynomus jamesi. The sequence continues at coordinate 70,844 of JAJOZX010002334.1, read as the reverse complement.
CATATAATCTAACCATATAATCTAACCATATAATCTAACCATATATATATATATATAAAAACACTGTAAGAATGGTAACGACGTAGTGTACTTCAATGAAACTATAATTGAATGTAATGACTTTATATATAATGTAAGAATGTACTTTAATCGAACTGTAAGGGACAATCATAAGCGAATGGGAAGCAATCCATAATCGCAATCATAATTGTAATAAACCCAAACAAAAATGATATCGCCTTCAGAAATGAAGACGTGGCAAAAAAAAAATAAGATTAGTTTTTATTTTTATTTATTATTTTTTTTATTTTATTTGGAAACTTTCAAACACCTGATCGTGTTTAAAAGGGGGGAAGCTTAACCTCCAACTGCCATCCCCCAACATTCAGGCATATTTTATACATGTATTTGTAAAATGAAGAACACTTCATTACGAGACTCTGCTTTGGTAACTACTAAGAGACTCCCCTTGTTAGCAGCTTCGCTGCGAGGGGGGGGGCAGAGGCCCCTTGCCTCCTTAATATTTTTAGATTCCGGCCTGAGCTATGGTCGAAAGAGGTCGAACCTCTACCCCTGTAAATTCAGAGCAGTACCTGTATATTTTAAGAAGTAAATTTACAGTAAGAGAAACTTTTTATTTTCCCCCTCGAGTTGGGTTATCGTCAGAGGAACTTAGTAAAGTCGATAAGTTATAAAGTATCAGAGAAAGAATTAGAAAATTATAGAAGAAAAGTAACAGAAGAAATATCCGTTGCTTGCCTCCGTAACCAGAACCCCCCGTCGAATCCGAACCGAAAAAGGGCCATAAAAGGGGGGGTTAACATAAGTACAATAGGCTATGGCAGGGGTCGGGAACCTTTTTGGCTGAGAGAGCCATGAAAGTCAAATATTTTTAAATGTATTTCCGTGAGAGCCCTATAATATTTTTTAACACTGAATACAACTAAATGCGTGCATTTTTTAAGTAAGACCAAAAAATTTAGAGTATAATAATTATCTGAATTTATTCTTTTTAATAACGTTATACTGAAGCTAACCAATAATAAATTCAATACTTCTTACCAATATGACTAATGTGACTTCTGGTGCTGCATGGTTTTGCTGATGGCTTTGTAGTCTGGTTGATAGTTGGTCAGGTTAAGCTTCATGCAGGCATTGAGGCTTCCATCCGTTAAACGTGACCGTAGGTTGGTTTTGATGTTTTTCAGATGTGAGAACGACTGCTCACAACTATGGTATGGAATAGCATCGGCTCCGGGTATTTTTCAGAGGACAATGGACCAAGTTCTAGGTCACATTCCAGGGGTACTTTGTTTTCTAGATGATGTCCTCATTTCAGGTTCGTCTAAAAAAGAACACCTAATTAGATTAACCACGGTTCTAAAAAGACTCCGGGATGCTGGACTAAAGCTAAAGAGAGAAAAGTGTTCATGGGTCACTAATGAGGTTTCATATTTAGGGTTCCGCATAGATGCCTCAGGCATTCATCCAACGGTGGATAAACTAGAAGCAATAGCAAATGCACCACCTCCACAAAACATCACACAGTTACAAGTGTGAAAAATGCTCTGTATGAATTGGTCCACAATTAACCCACCCCTTATATCTCCAGTCTAACTATAGAGTAGATTAAGTCTAGCCCTGTAGGGGTCAGCCTAGAGATTCCGGAAATGGTCCAGAGCGGGCAGATAAATTGAGGTCCACAGTAGGATTCCTCACCAAATTAGGTTAGGGCAATCTACCTTCACCTTTGTTAAGCTATGAGTTGATACTAGGTCTTAGGCCACAATGTAGGCCTAATTTGTCTGACCGAGCTTAATTTAATGAGTTTACTTTAGACTGGGTTAAAACACAATTAGTCACTTACTGCTAGTTATTAGAGAGTCCCTTTTCCTGTCTTGTTTAATTGTTAAGAGCGTACTTGCTGGTGGGGATCTTTTTTCGTTGCCTGTTCTTCTCCCTCCTCTCGTTCCGTCTTGTCGCCCCGTTCCTCGTTTTCGTTCTTCTTTTTTCAGGGCTTTTTCCACCAGCGTGGTCTTGGTTTTTTTTCGGTTGGTTGATCGGTAATGTATATCTATTACCGAGCACGCTCTTTTCACACAGTATGTAAATACTAGTGTGGAGAATAACTCTGGTGAGCAACCAATTGGTTTCATTCACCCAGTTATTGACATAAAAGGAATTTAATAATTGTTAGATTAACTACCTACCTACTCAGTGAACCATTTTCGTTACCTCCCAACTACCCACACATCAGTTTTCCATATACTGGGGGCCCCGGGAGATAAAAATTTTGGTGTCAGTGTCACCAATTTTTATGTCTGAGTGTAGACTAGCTAACTATTTGACTGAAAATGCCTGTTAATCTGATTAACAGTGCCTATCCTCACCTTCTCATGGAGAAGATGTAGCATTTAATTAGAAGAGAAAATATACATCCATAGGATGAAACTGTCTATGGTCTTTACCATAAGAAAAGAAAAAGTGAAAGTTAGAAGATAAAATTACAATTCCCTAGCATCTATTTTTTGTTGTAAAACTAGTCGCGCCTTTAATGCTGTTTGTCGCTGAGGTCTTGTGTCTGTCAATGTTGTAGTAGGATGCGTTACCACTCCTACTGTCAAAGGAATAGTTACTGGAAGTTCAGTGTCTCCAGTTGTTACTGTCAGTGGAGAAGGTTCTCCAAAGTCCATTGTTTTGGGTCCAGACTCTAAAGGGTACAAAAGAGAACTGTCTCTTGTTGTGTCACCCGTTGAAGTCCTTAATTTGACCACTCTTGTTACCCCGTCTGCCCCTGGTCTGAGTTCTAAAACTCTAGCCAGAGGCCAGTATTGTCTTGGAGTACTGTCATGTATGAGAACAAGGTCCCCTACCTTAATTGTGTCAGACCAATCCTTCTTAGTCATTTGTTTATGTCTCTCCCCTAGACCCATCAAGTACTCAGTTTTCCACTGTTTAATAAAATGAGCTTTAACTCTAGTTAAGTGTTGTAACTTAGTCTGGAGTTCATCGTGTCGTTGAGTCCAGTTTGGGTCTTCTGAAGAGTCTATATTGTAGTCCGGCAGGAGACTAACTTGTTCTCCCCGAATCAAATGATTTGGAGTTAATGGTTCCGGGTCATTAATGTTGTCACTCACATAAGTGAGTGGTCTATTGTTGATGATGTTCTCAATCTCAGCCAGGAGAGTGACCAACTCAAATAAGTGTATCTGTTTTTTACCAATTGCTTTCTTCAAGCAATTCTTTACTGTTTGTATATTCCTCTCCCAGATAGAACCATACCAAGGAGAGGCAACTGGAATATACTTCCACTTTATGTTTGAATTTTGTATATATAATTGTGTGAGTTCGTTGCTTAACAAGTCGTTGATGACTTGTTCACCAGCCTTCAAATATGTAGCATTGTCAGTCCAAACTGTCTTGGGTACTGAATGTCGTGCACAGAATCTCTTAAAGACAGCAACAAAAGATTCTGCTGTAAGGTCCTCCACAACATCTAGATAAACAGCTCGTGAGGCAGCACATGTAAACAGTACAATGTACATTTTTTGTTCAGTGTCAACCACCCCTACAGTCAATGCTCCTGTATAGTCAATGCCTACAGTCTCAAAGGGTCTGTTGAGAGTAACTCTCTCCTCTGGCAAAGCAGGAGGATTTGGTTTCCTATAGGGCCTAGCATGAATACGCCTACATGTGACACACTCACTCAGGACTGTTTTAACAGTGATCCTTCCCTTGGGTATCCAATAAGTTTTTCTTAATGTAGTTAGTGTCTGTGGTACCCCCATATGATGTACATCATTGTGTGTTTGTCTGATGATTAATGTGGTCAAATAGCTAAATCTAGGTAAAAAGATTGGATGTTTGCTTTTGTATGACAGTTTTGATTTGTCTAATCTCCCTTTACACCTTAGAAGGCCTTCCTCATCTCTGAACAAATTTAGATCTACAACTACTGATGGTACAGGTTCTTTTGTTTGTTTCCCATTAGTCAAGAATTCTAACTCTTTATTGTACTCTTTTTGTTGTGCATGGCCTATCCAGTACTTGGTTGCAACTTCTGTATAATTATGATTGTTTTTATTTAGCTGTTTGTTTATTGTAGTTAAACAGTTGTGAGCAAACCTCAAACAGTAGGCTGTGACCCTGACAAGTTTGCTGAAATCAGAATACTGTTCATAATTAGTGATTGGTTCAACCTTTTCATTTGAAAAGATTAAATTTAATGTCAAGTTAACTTGTTCCACAGGCCATTGGTCTGTATTACAGAGCCACTTAGGTCCCATGAACCAAATTTTGTTTGACTTCAACAACTTGTAGGATAAACCTCTGGTCAGAAAGTCTGCTGAATTTTGTTTAGTTGGAACATAGTGAAAGTTTACTTGTAGGCTTTCATTAGCTTCAGCTATTTCTTTTAGCCTATTTCTTACAAAGATATTCTTACTATTAATGCTATCATTCCGTATCCAGGTAAGACAAATCTGACTGTCAAGCCAGATGTGGATATCAGTTATGTTCACATCATGGTAAGCATCCTTAAGCAATGAAATGGTTTTAATGGCTAATGCAGCAGCCAATAGTTCCAATTGAGGTATGGTTCGGGTAGGTTTGATAGGTGCAACTTTCCCTTTTGCATAAATTAGATGACTTTCTGTAGGACTTACAAGATACGCACAGCACCCATAAGCTTGTGTGCTTGCATCAGCAAACACATGAAGTCACTGGGGCTTATCCCTAAACCCACAGCACCTTTGAATTTTAATGTTCTGCACTTTTGTTAAATCAGCAGCTAACTTCTTCCAAGATTTTTGATTTCATTTGTTATTGGATCATCCCACCCAACATTCGTCCTCCAAATTTCTTGGAGGAGAATCTTTGATTTTATTGTTGAAGGCAGGAATAGACCCATGGGATCAAAAATTTTGGAAGCCTCTGATAATATTTGTCTTTTAGTATTTGCTTCCTCATTGTTAGAAAATCTAGAAGAGGAAGAACCATTGTTGTCCCAAGGCGATATGATGACTAAGCTGATTGATGCAGCATTGCTTGTATATATTAAGTTAAGGTGTATATATATCCATCTCATAATTGTAAGGTTAGTGAAAAATTAACTTAATTTAGAGCTAGCATTTTTGAGCTCTTGTGGCATCATTGTTTGGTCACACTGTTGGCATCATTTTGGGGCGCTGCGCGTTCTTTCTACTCGTTTGTGGGATGTCGTACGTACAGGGTGTGGTCTGTTAGAGAGCTCTCTTGCAATTCAGTTTGGTTGTTTAGATACAAGATTGTTGCATCGTGCAATAGTCCAGGTTGCGTTGTTGTTGCAAGGTTGAGAAAGAAGACCATAAATAGTACCCCTTTTGTTTATATTAAATTCATGTAACAAAGGTCTAAGGTAGGCCCGCATCGAGTCAGCAACCCTGAGGTAGGACCTAATAGGATCTCAAATCCGTAAGTTTTAATTTTAGCTTAACTTGGGCTGTAGGTAGCACTGGCCCTTTAGAATTTGGCCGTTCACGGCTCAGCTGGGATTTTGAACCCAACAAATAAATAAATTAACACTCATCAAATTTAAAACCTTTAGTACAGATTGAATCATGACTGTTAGAAGTTGCATCCAAATACCAGTTCATACCTAAAGTTTTAACTCTGTCTGATGGCTCAGTAAGATCATTATTATCCTTTAAAATCCTTTTGTTTAAATCCTCATCATTTGAAATCCACTCTCTAAGTTCAAAGTTACCTTGTTGCATAATGTTCTGAGAGTGTTCATAGACTTCAGATAATTCAGATTTTGTTGTTGTTGAGCCTATTAGATTGTCTACGTAAAAATGTTCCTTGAGGAAGTTCAATGTTAAAGAGTTATTAAACTGGTTCAAATGATGTCTAATTGTCAATGCTAATAGGCTAGGTGAGCAATTGGCTCCAAACAACACAACATTAAATCTATAGGTTATGAACCCTTTATTCAAATCAAATGGATCCTTGAACCATAAGAACCTAAGTTGGTTCTTATCATATTCATTTTTAAGCTTTATTCTCAAAAATGCCTTTGAAATGTCACTTTGTACGACATATTTATCTAACCTGAACCTCAGTAAGATCTTCACAAGGTCAGAAATGAGATTAGGACCCTCAATCAGGCAATCATTCAAACTGTGTTTATTACTGTCTTTGAGGCTACAGTTATATACTACTCTGAGTTTTGTTGTTGGGGCATCTTGTCGATAAACCCCCCTGTGGGTTAAATAATGACAACCATCTTTTTTAAAAGGGTTATTTGTTACTTCTTCAATGAAGCCTTTCTGTAGCTGTTCTTTGAAGACATCACTGTACTTTTGAATATTATTATCTTGTTTGAGTTTTTTCATTACTTTATATAAATGTCCTTTAGCTACTTTGAGATTATCTCTTAAAGTTGGACAATTTATTTTCCAAGGTAACTCAACAAAATAACTATTGTCTTTGCACTGAATGGTGTCTTCAAATCTTTCTACCATTAACTGATCTTCTGAAGTTTGATTTGTGTCATGTATACCCACAGATTCTAGCAACCATAAAGTTTGAATTGCCTCATCCAGAGTTTCATTTGATAGTGATGAATTAATGTTCTCAGTTGATATAATATTATTCAAAGTGTTGCTATTCTTACAGGTGTTATGTAGGACTGAGTTGAGGCACATAGTATTTGTTAGTCATGAACTATTTTGGTTTAGGTCTAGGTTGTATTTGGATAGGTCACCCAAAGGGGCTATCCCTGATATAGTCTGATAAGCTATACCATTACCTATCTTTACTATGCCCTTATGAATAAGATTAATATAATCTGCCCCTATTAACATTTCAATGTTAGCTACTGTGTTGTTTGTGATATGTCTATCAGCTATTTTGTAGTGTTTTCCCAAATGATTTATGGTTTGTTCTAGTTTGGGTATAACCAGTTTGTTTTGTCCTACTTTAGAAATAATAACTGCTTCAATTTTCTCTAATTTATTTTCTAAATGTAGTTCCAGGTCAATTGTCTTATAGCTATTTTTGTCCGAGTTATCCTTAACAAAGGATGCAATATTGAATTTTTGTTCATTCGGATTTGGTGTCAAACCCAATTTATTAACTACATTTTGCGAAACAAATGTTTGTTGAGAACAACAGTCTATAAGACATCTCACTGGAGTGGTGCTACCCTCACTATTCACTAAGTCCAAAGTAATAGTTGGTAAAAGAATCTCAGTGTTTCTTGTTACGTTGTTTGAACAAACAGAATGTCCCATGAAAGTGGCATTTTCTTGATTACCTTTGTTTGTGGAGGTATCTTTTGAGTTTGAGTACTATTGTTTGGACACTTTGGTGAATCACACATTGATGAGACATGTCGTAAACTTTTACAAAACTTACAATTGAATCTTAACCTAGATTTACAGTCTTTCTTATAATGTCCCTGGCCAGTACACTTTTTACATAGGTTCAACTGTTCACATCTTTTAGCTCTTGAGTTAAAGTCTGAATATTTGTCACACCTAGTACTACTATGTTCATCACTTGCACAAAATTTGCAATGTGGTGTGTAAGTTGAGGCAGCAGTTACATTAAAGTTCTGTAATGTAGGTGTTCGTGTATTACAGTTGGTCACATTTGATTCTACAGTATCAAGTTTTGTCTGTTTGGCTATAGCTAGTTGGTCTCTGGGAACAGTCTTTGGTTTATCCATAGTCTGGGTCTTATTTTGTGTTGGAATATTTCTCAATTTGTAATTAGTTAGGAGAGTTGGAAAGTGTTTTCTGATATTTTCAAGAGTAGGATAATTTTCTCCCGTCTTTAGAACTAAAACATCTTTAACCCTCAAAGGAAGGCACCTAAGAATTATGCCTTGTATAATCCAAGATGAAGCTTTAACATCTATCTCATTGCTAACCAGTTGTCCTATAATAGCTTCTTATTTTGAATAAAAATTTTCCGTATCACTATGGTTATCTTTTATGGGTGCAAAATCAATAATTTGTTGAGATAATTCAAATACAATCTCATCTTTATTAATGTAATTACGTTTTAAGAGATCAATAGCTACTTCATATGAATTCCCTACGGCTGGTAAATAGGCTATCAGGTTATAGGCTGGGCCTTTAAGGAAACTAGTTAAGTAGCTAAACTTATCAACAGTTGAAATATAAGGTTTATTACCTATTAAACTCTCAAATTTTCAATGAAAGATGGGAATTGTACCGTGTCCCCTTCAAATGTTGGTACTAGCAAAGTGGGTAAAGTAGCCCTAAATTCTTGTGACTCAGGATTTGGCATGCCACTTAAATTTGGTTGAAAGTTAGCTCTACTTTGATTAAAATCAGAAGTAGGTTTATGTGGTGTTAAGTCAGTCAAACGAGACTGTAGTCTCCTTATTTGCTGTTCAATTGAGATTACCTGAACATCATTATCAGCGTAAAGGTCTATCAATTGTTCTTCAGCCATTTCGGATTCAACTAACTCTGAAATACTCTCATCAATGGCTATTATTTCCTTCTTTTTAGTTTCCAATTTAAGAATTACACACTCTAAATCTTCCTTACCTGGTTGTGTAATATTGTTAAAAGTGTTCACGGCCTTTGTAACAGCACCCAACTTTCCCCCCCTTTTCTTTTTTAACTTTTTCAATTCCGCACTGTCCATGTTTACGTCAAAATAGTTTAACTAGGTATTATAATGGAATATAAGGACAAGAAGAAATTACCAGAGAAGAGAGATCAAATAAATTGAGTAATCAGACAAAACAGTCAAGTTTTAAATTTGGTTTGATCCCCCCACCAAGTACTTATGTATCACTCAGGTCTAAGCTTATAAGAGAATGAGACTCCTTAAATGTAAATGTTTCCTAGTTAGGCCCTAGGTTGTAGACCTAATTAGGCTTGATTAGGTTAGGCTTAGGCTAGACCATTTAGCCTAATTCTGCAATTTTTTGTTAAGTAAGGTTAAGGTTTGTAAATTCCCCACACACGGACCACCAATGTGAAAAATGCTCTGTATGAATTGGTCCACAATTAACCCACCCCTTATATCTCCAGTCTAACTATAGAGTAGATTAAGTCTAGCCCTGTAGGGGTCAGCCTAGAGATTCCGGAAATGGTCCAGAGCGGGCAGATAAATTGAGGTCCACAGTAGGATTCCTCACCAAATTAGGTTAGGGCAATCTACCTTCACCTTTGTTAAGCTATGAGTTGATACTAGGTCTTAGGCCACAATGTAGGCCTAATTTGTCTGACCGAGCTTAATTTAATGAGTTTACTTTAGACTGGGTTAAAACACAATTAGTCACTTACTGCTAGTTATTAGAGAGTCCCTTTTCCTGTCTTGTTTAATTGTTAAGAGCGTACTTGCTGGTGGGGATCTTTTTTCGTTGCCTGTTCTTCTCCCTCCTCTCGTTCCGTCTTGTCGCCCCGTTCCTCGTTTTCGTTCTTCCTTTTTTCGGGGCTTTTTCCACCAGCGTGGTCTTGGTTTTTTTTCGGTTGGTTGATCGGTAATGTATATCTATTACCGAGCACGCTCTTGTCACACAGTATGTAAATACTAGTGTGGAGAATAACTCTGGTGAGCAACCAATTGGTTTCATTCACCCAGTTATTGACATAAAAGGAATTTAATAATTGTTAGATTAACTACCTACCTACTCAGTGAACCATTTTCGTTACCTCCCAACTACCCACACATCAGTTTTCCATACAAGCTTATTTAGGTCTCCTAAACTTTTATAGGAAATTTTTGCCTAATGCATCGACTTTCCTTGAACCCCTAAATAAGCTATTACGATCTGGGAAACAGTGGAGATGGGAGAAAACTCAAAAGGAAGCATTTGAGGCTTCCAAGGACGTACTACTAAAGTCCACTCTCCTAGTGCATTATGATCCTAAACTTCCTCTCGTAGTTTCAGCGGACAGCAGTTCTTATGGAATTGGGGCAGTGTTATCTCACCACATTGATGGTGTAGATAGGCCTATCTGTTTTTGCTTCTAGAACACTAACTGAGACTGAAAGACGATATGCACAAGTGGAACGTGAAGTATTAGTCTTAGTATTTGCAGTAAAAAAACTTCATTTCTATCAGTGGGGTCATGAATTTAAACTAATTACTGACAGTAAGCCTCTCTTCGGTTTATTTGCACCTAATAAAAATATTCCAGTTATGGCCTCAGGTAGGATTCAACGATGGGCACTGATTCTACAAGCCTATAAATTTGACTTAGTACATCGGTCAGGTAAACTTCTAGGTACGGCTGATGCGCTAAGTAGGTTGCCCTTAGAAAATCCAAATGATTCTGTACCTATACCTACAGAATGGGTTCACTTGGTGGAGTTTTTGGAATCCACTCCAGTATCTGCGGTACAAATAGAGCAGTGGACAAAATCGGACCCTATTCTGTCTAGGGTCATCCATTTCTGCTCAGTTGGTTGGCCTACTAAGGTTGAGAGTGAATTACAGCCTTTTTATCAACGTCAGTCTGGCCTCTCGATTCAAAATGGCTGTCTCTTATGGGGCCACAGAGTGATTATTCCAAATAAAGGCAGGTCGAATTTAATGAAGGAACTTCACGCTGAACATATGGGCGCAACAAAAATGAAAGAGCTGGCGAGAGCTTATTTCTGGTGGCCTGGTTTAGATGGAGAACTCGAATCATTGGTTCGTTCCTGTCAAAGCTGCCTAGAGAACAGAGATCTCCCAAGGAAAAGTCCACTGCATCCTTGGGAATGGCCTACTATACCGTGGCATAGGATCCATGTTGACAATGCAGGTCCTATAAATAATACTTATTTCCTAGTCAGTGTGGACGCCTACTCTAAGTGGGTGGAAATTCTTCCAACCACTTCCACGACTTCGGGTGTTACTATTCGCTTACTCCGTTCAGTTTTTGCTCGGTGGGGTTTACCCATAGTCCTGGTTTCTGACAATGGTACTTGTTTTACCAGTGAGGAATTTCGTTCCTTCGTCCACCTAAGTGGCATTAGACATGTCCGGTCTAGTGTTTTCCACCCGTCTACTAACGGTCTCGCGGAAAACATGGTCCGTACTTTCAAGTCGGCCTTGCGTCATTCTCGTGGGGAGGAAATGCAAGTGGTGTTGGATAAATTTTTGTTTAAATATCGAATAACACCTCACACCACGACGGGGGTGTCTCCCTCTAAACTTATGATTGGCTTGGGAATTCGTTCAGTTTTCGATTTGTTAAGTCCAAACGAAACGTTACAACAACGAGTTTTACGCCATCAGGAAAAACAGAAGCTGTACCATGACACTAAAAGAGGGAGAGTTATAGAGGCGCAACCTAATGATCCAGTTATGATTCGCAACTATGGGGCTGGACCAAAATGGGTTCCTGCAACTGTCCAGGAGAGAACGGGCCCTGTTTCCTTCAAGTGCCAACTAGAAGATGGTCGTTCTATTAAACGCCATCAGGACCAGATATGGGAACGTGAATTGCAGAAGGACCAGAGTCTTCCGGAAGAGAGAACTGATCCTCCGGAAAGTGGTTCAACTCGCCTGCCTATACAGGTTGCACCTAATCCTACTACATCAACCCCGCTCCGCAGGTCGTCTAGGGTCCCTCATCCCCCTGACAGACTAAACTTGTAGGGGAGGAGTGAGGTGACGTGTATGTATATATATATGTATATAGTCTAAAAGTCACTAAAGGGGAAATATCACTAAATCTAAGCTGAATGGCAAGAGCAAGTCATAAACGAACCAACGCGACTGTTCGTATTGTTTTGGGCTAGCCTAGAGATGTTTTTTCCTATCTGACCTAATCGTTGGTGCTGAGTATAATTAGGTGGTGTTTCTAAGGTGACAAATGGGGTAGAAAGTTGTCCGTACTTAAGTATAGTTAGGGGTAATGTCTATAGCTTCTAAATTGGTAATGTAAGAGAGAGTTAGGTAGGCCGTTTGTGGGACACAGGAATCTAATGGTAGGCTCCCAAGGGAATGTCTAATTCAACGCACAGGTAAGTGCTTTTGATTGTTTGCTAGAACCTAAGTAACCTAACTGGGGTGTCTACCCCACGCTGTCACAGTAAACAAATCCTCTCCTTGCTGCCAAACAATGCCTACCACCTTTGTGTTTATTGCCCACAACTCCTTAATACCAGAATCCTCAATACTTTCTGCTGCATCAGGTCCTACACAGGAGTGACTCATAAACTGTTGTAACTGAGAATGATTGGTCTGCCATTTTCTAAGCTCCATGCCAGCCTCCCTCATTATAGCTCTAGCCTCCACGAATATCTGTTTAGCCATTTCTGTATTATCCACGGAACACAGCAAATCATCAACATAAAATTTTTTCCTTATGTGTTCAATAGTGTTAGGATAGACTTCAGAATATTTCTTAAAATGGTACTGCAGAGTAGCTGCCAACAGAAATGGACTAGAGCTGAGGCCAAACAACACTGACTTCATTCTATATGCTTGAACCTTAGGTTCATTTTCCAACAAGTTATTCGTATCCACCCACAGATACCTTATTGCATCTCTATCCTCTGGTTTTAACTTTATCCGCAAAAAGGCTTGTTTCACATCTGCAGTCAATGCTACTCTACCAAACCTGAATCTCAGTAACAAGGAAAATAAATCTGCATTTAAATTTGGCCCAACATCCAAACAGTCATTCAAGGACACACCACCTTTGTCCTTGGCTGAGCCATCAAAAACTACCTTCAGTTTGGTGGTAGTTTTGTCTCGCCGTACCACTGCATGGTGCGGCAGATAATGTGCCTCCTGGCTCACCAGCTCACCTTGCACCCTTTCAGCATAGTCCTCCTTTACATAGCTTAGGATGGCCTCATTGTATTCATTTAACAAATCCTCATTTTTTCTTAGCCTGTGCAATGAAGTCCCTAACCTCCTATTAGCTAGCTGAAGGTTTGAACTGGGTTTGCAAGAATCCCTCCAAGGGAGGCCAACTTCATAGCAACCATCTCTAAACCCAATCCCTTTTTCAAATTGCTCTAAAACATCACTGTTCACTGTGCTCGCCTGCTTCTCCTGTTTGTCCTTTTGGCCAATGGATTCAAGTTCCCAAAAGGCTTTCAAATGCCTTTCCAAACCATGGCTGTTCTCCTCAATCTTAACAAAAAGAGCTTTAACCTCCATTTCATTGCAATAGCTAACATATAGCATCCAGCCTAGCTTACTTTCAATAGCTACCGGACCTCGAGATGTGCGGACAATATTATCAGTGATGAAGTCCCAGTAATAGTCAGCTCCAATCAAAAGACTAATATCTTCTGTTCCTTCAAACTTATTATTGCCCAAATTAATTCCTTTAACTTGCAATTCTTGGACACATACCATATCTAAACAAGTAGTGACTGGAGCACAAAGTTCTTCAATCTCTACAGCTTGGACCTTGATAGTGGGACCTTGTGGTAACAACCCTTAAACCAGCACTTCTACTTTCTTAACTTTGGTTAGGTTTTGAACGGAACCCCCAAACCCAGAAATTCTTAAATTTTCCTTCTTAAGTTCTTTAAATTTCAATTTTCTGGAAATTCTGTTCTTAATAAAGCTACACTGGTTACCACTATCAAACAACACTCTTACAGTAGCTTCTCCATCATTCCCAATTAATAATGCTGCAACTGTTTGCAATAATCCCCCTTTACTTTAACCCCTTTCATAGCAGTGGCATGTGCCACTGATGTCTCTACTTCAGGGGTAGACCTACTAGGAGTGTTTTCACACAATAATGGCTGATGCTCGCCATGGCATTTTTTGCACAAAATTTTGAACGTAGAGGAATTTTAGGAAAATCGACCTAACAAATTAGCAGGAAGTCGAAACTTGGTACACTTGTAAACTGAACCCTACTGATGAATATATTAAAAGTCCCAACAAATCCAAGTTGTGCTCCAGCCGCCATCTTGGAAAATGGCGGCCGAATTTCGGTTTTTTGGAAATAACTTTAGAACCGTAAAAGATACGAAACTTTACCAAGAGAGCAATATCATTCTACATAAAAAGACAAACATTTTCTGTTCCTAACTTTGTTTTGTACGATGAAAAAGAAAAAAGTTATGCAAAACCAAAGATTTTTCATTCTATGAATCAATGCGGACACGACGTTCAAACTGGCTACTCTTGAATTTCGAGAAAAAATTATTTCAATTTGTGAACAGCGCAGTGATAGTTAGGGGCAGGAAGTATATTCACGTATTGCAAATTCCATTGATTTAGTAGCAGAAGAAGGTCGTTATCACTTTGTATGTTACAGCACATTCAAGCGCATTGCACAAAGAGATTCAGCAGGACGTCCAGAAGAATCAGTAGCTTCGTCTGCTTTCAAAAAACTTTTGGAATACATTGAAAGTAATGATGAGTGTCAGTACAGTTTGAGTGAGCTGAAAGATATTATGATGGAAGTTTCTGCTGCACAAAAAGAAGACCTTTACAGTGACCACTGGCTTAAGTGTAAGTTCCTTTCACACTACAAGTCAAGCATAATCTGTACAGATCTGCATTCCCGACATAACATATTTAGCTTCACTCACACAGGACGGAGGATTTTAACAGAACAATGGTATGAAAACAAGAAGACAGATGAGACTAGTGAACGATTACGTATTGTTGAAACAGCTGCAAAAATCATCAAAGAAGACATTTGTAAAACAGTGTATGATTGTAGCATGTACCCAGACATTGATGACATGAAGGCTGAGGGTCAGACTTTAGTTCCCCCGACACTTACAGCTTTCACTGAGATTCTTATTTCAACTAAAACTCAACCTACACCTGAAAGTATAGATCGCAAGAGAACTTTTATCAACCATTCGATAATTTCTGCTATGAGGCCACGTTCATTCCTATCTCCACTGCATTTGGGACTTTCTGTACACCTATATCGCAATTATGGATCAAGATATCTAATAGACATTTTGCATGCTGTGGGTGCATGCTCTTCATACAAAGAAGCCACAAACTTCCTAAATTGTGCTGTTAATAGCCCACGGTCAACAGTACAACCAGATGCATTTATACAGTTTGTCTTTGATAATGCTGATGTGAACACAAGAACCCTGGATGGTTTGGGTACCTTTCATGCACTTGGAGGAATAAAGTGTGTTACTCCAGGAAACTCTGTCTCGAAATGCCCTCCTTTAGCACGTAATATTGGTGAAAAATGTGACACTACTTCAAATCAAATACCCATTATCCCTTACAAAAAACCTCCCACATCAGGTTTGAAGAGCATAATCTTAAGTGACATAACACATGAAGATGGAGATGTAGTTCGCAGAGGTTTCAAACTTGATGTTCTGTGGTTGGCTGGATTTAGTGAAGTTCAAAATAAATTACCAAGCTGGAATGGCTATATGAAATATGCAGTTACAAATGGAACATGGAATGTAAGTCGTGTGCTGGCAGTGCCTTTCATAAATCTAGAACCAGGAAATCTGACAACCCTTTACTCAGCTTTGATGTTTGCCGCAAAAGAAAGCCAAAGTCATAATCAGGCATGTGTAGTTACTTTTGACCAACCCTTGTTCTTGAAGTCTGTAGATATTGTTGAGTCAGAACCAGTTGCTAGTCTTGTATCTTCAATAGTTGTTCGCTTAGGAGGTTTTCATTTGTTGATGTCATACATGGGAGCAGTAGGACATATAATGAGTGGTAGTGGGATTGAGGAGTTGTGGCAAACTGTTTATGGAAAAGCGACTGTACCCCACATGATGAAAGGCCATTCATATGCCAGAGCCGTACGTGCTCATATTCTAACAGCTGCAGCACTCTTTACTCTCATTCATGACGAATTGGCTTCAAAAGCTGAAGAATCACAAAACATACTGTGTGAAATATCAAAACAGTATTCAGCAAAGGCACTAACTTCTGAAGATGTTTTTGAGTGTGTTGCTATTGAGAACTACATAAATCTGTTTGAGAAAGTCAAAAAAGATATGCAGAATTCAGGCAAAACACCTAAGTT
Source organism: Bathynomus jamesi (assembly GCA_023014485.1). Taxonomy (NCBI): domain Eukaryota; kingdom Metazoa; phylum Arthropoda; class Malacostraca; order Isopoda; family Cirolanidae; genus Bathynomus; species Bathynomus jamesi. The sequence goes on along the minus strand of JAJOZX010002334.1, from coordinate 54,885 downwards.
ATGGCTTCAGTATTTTCAGCAAGTCATGCTTATCCTTCAGTTTATAAGAGCAGAACGAACAGCAGACTGGAATTTGCATATTGAAACTGTCAAATATATGCTTCCTTACTTTCATAGTGCAGGTCATATACACTATGCAAAATGTGCCCATCTGTATCTAACTTTGATGGAGGATTTGCCCAACAAAATGTCATCTGAGGACTTCCAAAGATTCACGAAAGATGGTTACTTCACAATCAGGCGCAGTGACAGATTCTGGTCTGGTGTGTCAACAGATATGTGCATTGAGCAAGTTTTAATGCGTAGCTTTAAAGCAATAGGTGGACTTACACATGGTCGGGGAATCACAGATTCAACTTTACAGAGATGGGTGTTGTCTGCTCCAGCTTGTGGTGAAATAACTGGAACGTTATCAGAGTTCGCAGGAATAAGTGTAACAATTAGTCATCAGAACATAGAATCTGGAACATCTCGTCAAACAAGAGATTTAAACGACTTTGTGACATTTGTTTGCTGGCTAAAAGAACATAACCCATTTGGTCAATTATCAGGACAGTTGGTAAACCTCTCAAATGGGTTGATAGCAGATTCATCAATAACATGTGATAGGGCACTAGAGATTGGTACAGAAACAATGAAAGCACTCTCAAGTCATAGCTTCTCTGATATTCGACTGCAAAGGAAGAAGAAAGTAGTTCCTTTGTCTAACCTGTCATCTGGCACAATAAAGATGAAAGAAAAAACTGTAATCCTGCATTCCCACAAGAACTCTTCCACAGAATGATATGTTTGGACATAAGCAAAACAGAAGTTAAAGGGTACTTTCAGTATGAGCTGGCAAGTGTGCCTCCATCATTATTTGACTCAACATTGTTAAGAAAAGGCACAAAGTCTTCTCTGATCAATGCTTTTCAGTCGCACAACGAGATGTTAGCTTTACCAGCCAATCCTCACTACATTTTAGATGGAGGAAACCTTCTTCATTGCGTTGTTTGGCCAAAACCCGCTACATTTGGTCAGCTGTTTGACTTGTATACAACCTCTGTAGAGAGCAATTACGGTAAAAACTGTACAGTGGTGTTTGATGGTTATCCTGACAGAGAAACCACTAAGACAGCCGAGCAAGAGCGACGAGCAGCAAAAAGAACTTCTAGAGATATCATATTTAATGAGAATACACCAACCACTATACCACAATCAGATTTTCTTGCTAACAGAAACAACAAACGGGCCCTGATTGCATCTCTTGTGTCTAGTATGAAGATCAAAGGTTATTCTGTTGTTCAGGCGGAGAGTGATGCAGATACTGTTATTGTTAAGGCTGCTCTAGATCAAGCTAAACACAAAAATCAAACAGTAGTTGTTGGCCAGGATACGGATCTTCTAGTGCTTCTAACTGCTCTAGCCCATGAAGACTTTGAAATTTGGTTTCTCAAACCAGGGAAATCAAACAGCACACCCCGTATTTTCAGCATCCAAAGTGAGAAAAAAAACATGGGGAAGGCTTGTGAAGTTTTGCTATCTGCTCACGCCATGACTGGATGCGATACCACATCAGCTTTGTATAAAAAAGGAAAAGTTAGAGGTCTCCAACTTCTACAGAACCATACAGAAATGAGAGAAGAAATGAAAATATTTAACCAAAAGGATGCCAGTAAAGAAGATATCAAAGCTGCTGGGGAAAAGTTCCTCTTAAAAATGTACGGATCAAAATCAAAGTCCTTGGATGAGCTAAGATACTTCATGTATAATCGCATAGTAGCAAAAAAGAAGTTAGATACATCTTTTCAACTAGCATCCCTACCTCCGACCAGTGCAGCAGCAGAGCAACACTCATACAGAGTGTACTTGCAGGTCCAAGAATGGTTAGGAAACTGCCTGGAGCCAACAGAGTGGGGATGGTCCATGACAGGGAAATCACTGAGGCCTGTCCCTACTACCAAGGAAGCCGCTCCATCACAACTTCTTAACCTCATTTCATGTAACTGCAAGCTAGGATGCACCAAGAGATGCAAGTGCATACAGTTTGGTTTGCTGTGCTCAGCGATGTGTGGAGGATGTGAAGGAACTACCTGCGAGAACTCTTATGTTGAAACGCTACTAGACAACTGATAACTGAGTGTGTTGCAATATGACACTACACATAATGCAATAAATGTACAATCTAGCTTATTTTTGCGTAGTAATTAGAAAATTATACTTAAAACAGGGAGACACAATTACATTTTATTTCCTAGCTCATGTTAGATGACTTTATTCAACATTAGAGATGTCACACAGTGCCTTAGTGTTAAAGCTATATACTGTATTACTGCGTTGCACTCCAAGACTTAGATTACTACATTTTCATTTTAAGTAACAACAGACGATTATAGTTAGCTATAGTGATGTTCCCAAGTGTCTAAGGATTACTGTGACCATTCAATAAGATGTTATTTTATGTTCAATCCATAAAACCTGTCTGAACATCATGGTTCAAAATCGACAAAATCGAAAGAGTTCAAAGACGAGCAACTAAGATGATTCCGTCGCTTAGGTCAAAGTCGTACGAGGATAGGCTTAAGGAGTTAAAATTGACAACACTCGAGACCAGGAGGTTAAGGGGTGATCTAATCCAGGTTTTCAAAATTATGAATGGGTTCGATAACGTAGATAGAGATAGCTTTTTCGAAATATCTCAATATAATAGGACTAGAAATAACGGGTGTAAGTTGACAAGTAGAAGGTTCGAGACAGCAGTTTCGAAAAACTTTTTTACGCATAGAATAGTAAATAGCTGGAATAGTTTGCCGGTAGAAGTAATTAGTAGCACGTCTATAAACATGTTTAAAAATCGATTAGACACATATGTTGATAGAAAGGGTATAGTTTAAGGTAGTAAAATTAAGGCTTTCTGGGGATAGATCCCACAGCTCAACACAAGTGTTGTCGGATATAGGGAGGCAGCGTCTTGGGTTAGGGGATACTCTCTATCCTTACACACCCCATTTAAAGAGATTCCTCTGCCGAGCGGTGCCCCCCATAGTACTGTGAGGTATTGAAAAACTCATGATCTTCACTTGCCCCACAAACACCTTTAAATGGGAGACCCAAAATGGGTGCACACACATTTCTACATTACTGTACAGTCTTTACAGCCACACCTACTCTTTTTCTCGTAAGTGTATATATTGTAATGTATATGATTGTAAATTTTGACTTGGTCCGCTATCGATATGGACCGTGACTTGATGGATACCGTAATGAAATTGACTGGATTCTTTGGATCCGATATATTTGCATGTCCTTTATAAATAGATATAGAGTGTAACATATTTGTGGATAGTAGTCTATTATGACTTGATCCTCTGGATCAGAGATTCTATCTTTAGTTTTAAATCGATAATTAATTAGTTTTAAATTGATAATTATTTAGTTTCGTAAAAATTGGTCGTTGCCAATTTACCGGCAGTTTTTACATAAATTTCTTATGTTCTTGTGGTTCGGAACCCACGTAAAATTGTAGGTCCCCTCCGCCACCACGGAGGACATACACAATACACGAACACAGTTAGGTAGACCAGCCATGAGTGGATCCTAGGGTCTTTGTTGGTCTGAAACATTATAACATTATAACAATACATGAAAATTCTTCCTATGTTACATTTTTCTTCAGTATACAAGATAAGGAAAAATGCATGTTATATTTTACATAAAATATATTAGTAATGTATGTATTGAGAATAGCATTCATAATTATTTCCATTTTCAATACTTAGATGTCTAATGAAGGAATAAAATAACTGTTTTAAATAATGTTACTCCAAACCGATAACTTAGCTCCTATCCGTCATCAAAAAAATTGCATTACAGTATTTTTCTCTAGCTCTTTCTGTTGTGCTTTACTTTTTTACCAAACTACCTATAAAAAACAAACTGTCATGGTTCTGAAATAATAAATTGCAAAATATTCGAATTTCTACCCATTAACCAAGTTTGAACGTCATGTCTGCACTGATTCATAGAATAAAGGAATTTTGTATTTTGCGTAACGTTTTTATTTTTCATCGTACAAAACAAAGTTAGGAACAGAAAATGTTGGGACTTTTAATATATTCATCAGTAGGGTTCAGTTTACAAGTGTACCAAGTTTCGACTTCCTGCTAATTTGATAGGTCGATTGAATATATTTATCCTAAAATTCTTCCACTTTTTTTTTGTCCCCTTGTTTAACACCCCACTGTGCAAACTCAATTCCCTCTCGTCTTGCTAATTCTGTGCCTAAAAGACTCAACATCTGCTGAAGGGGGATGTACACATGTTGTGTAGAGTGTCCCCTACTTAATTCAAGCAAAATTGAGCTTGGCAAATTAGACTCTAGTATAGTGACCAACATTATAGCATACCTTTCCATTCCTACACCTAAGTTGTGCAGAGACCTAGTTCTAACTTCAAATTCATCATATAACTGCCGTAACTCCTTGACACTATTGGGATTATTACCAGGAGGTATAGCTAAAAGTTCGCAGAGGTGGCTTTTAATTAAGATCTCTGGCTTACCAAACCGTTTCTTTAATATATCCCAAGCCACATTATAATTAGCCTCTGTTAATGTTAATCCTGCTATTGTCTTTGCTGCCTCCCCTTCCAAGAGGGACTGCAAATAATTAAACTTATCCACCGCACTTAACACTTGACTAGAATGAACTGCTGATTGAAAACTGTTTGCCCATCCTTGCCATTCCTGAATACTCCCAGAAAATGTTTTGAGTACAAGCCTCGGTAATTGAACTACAGATCTGTTAACCTTAACTTCACAAACACCATTTGTTGAGGGTTGTTTCATTATTAGACCTGGTCTCTAACTGTATTGAGTTGCTAAACTCTTTTGCTCTGTGGCATACTTTAATTATATCATCAATAATCTCTTCAAAGTAAATTATGTTATTTTCTATTTCATCCTCTTCTATAAGAGCCTCAATTTTAACGTTTACTTCGCTTAGAGCAACCTTTTTAGTTTCTAATTTGGAAAGCTGTGCAGTCACTAAGTTTAAATCCTCTTCCTCTATGGCAGAATCTATAGTGGCAATGACCTTTGTAATTAGACCTTTGTAGGCGCTTCTCCTTTTTTAAACTTGTTCAATTCAGCTGCACTCATCTTCAGTGCAAACAACAATTGGGCTCAATACCAAATAAGCTGAATTGGCAAAAATACTTAACCAAACTGATCAAACTCAAATTTTGCTTTTTCAAATAAACTGAATTCCTTGGTTGGGGTACTGACCAACCACCAGTATGGAATACCAAATTTTCCACCCAAGTAACTGGCGCACTGAAGTCTGCAACCTTCGCCTACGAATAATAAACCAAAATTAACCAAACCGGTAAAAATGTAGGCCCAAAACAACGACAGACGAGCGGCCAAGTTTCGCAATTGGGCGACCAAACTTTCTACCCTGGGCCCTTAACTCACTTATGCTCAACTCGTCCAGGCCTAACTTGGGCTACAACTTGCACAATCAGAATTTTGCCGGAAAATAGTCATTGACTCAGTCTTGGGCTAGAATCCGGTTTCGAAGGACCATGTTATTTTTTATTTTATTGGGTTCAGAATCCCAGCTGAGCCGTGAACGGCCAAGCTCTGAAGGGCCAGTTTAACCTACAGCCCAAGTTAAGCTAGACTAAAACTTACGGACTTGGAGGTCCTATTAGGTCCTACCTCAGGGTTGCTGACTCGATGTGGGCCTACCTTAGGCCTCGGTTGCATAAAATTAAGATTAAAAAAAGGAGCACTATTTATGGTCTTCTTTCTAAACGTTGCAACAACACAACCTGCACCATTGCACGATGCAACAATATTGTATCTAAACAACCAAACTGAATTGCAAGAAAGATCTCTATAAGATCACGCCCTGTAAGTGCCGCATTCAACAAACGAGTAGGAAGGGCGCGCAGTGCTAAAAAAAAATGATGCCACAAGAGTGTCCAAACAATGATGCCACAAGAGCCCAAAAATGCTAGCTCTAAATTAAGTGAATTTTTCACTAACCTTACAATTATGAGATGGATATATATATATATATATATATACACCTTAACTTAATATATACAAGCAATGTTGCATCAATCAGCTTAGTCATCATATCGCCTTGGGACAACAATGGTTCTTCCTCTTCTAGATTTTCTAACATTTCTAAAGCATAGAGTTTTTGTATAGGTCTCTTTAATTTTACTCCTGAAGTCTTTACCAGTGCAGACCTAACTAAATTGTCTTTGCCAACAAACAACTCTTTAATTATGCCAAGCTTCCAGCATTGCCTTGGTCTTTCATCCTCAATCATTACCACTTCTCCCACCTTGATACAATTTGCATTGGAGCCCTTTACATTGCCTGATGGGTAATAATTGAGTTCTGGCAAGTTTTCCATCTGCCACCTCTTCGATAACTGATCTTGTAGCTCTTCAAGGTACTTGAACCTTCTGGTTAATTCTTTTTGACTGCTCTGGATAGGTTGTAAGTCTTCTGGCAAACTGGGGCTTGATATTAATCGTTTACCACAAAGAAAATGATTTGGTGTCAATGTCAATGGCTCTGGATCCTGCATATTGTTATAAATAAAGGTGATAGGCCCACTGTTCACTATTGCTCTACTTCACACAAAACAGTGCAGAATTCTTCTTTGCTCAAATGAGCATTAGCTAAAAGTTTCTTTAATGGACACTTTACACTTCTCACTAGCCTTTCCCAAAATCGTCCCCACCATGGTGCTCTCTCAGCAATAAACTCCCACCGTACCCCATGGTGTGAAAAGTAGGATTGGAATCCCTCCTCTTTTAGCAAGGACCAAACTTCTTGGAGTTCATTTGAAGCCCCTTTGAAGGTTTTTGCATTATCCGATATGATTTTATTTGGGAAACCCCTTCTGTTCACAAACCTTTTAAAGGCCAAAAGAAATACATCACTACTTAAGTTGCTTACCAACTCCAAATGGATTGCTCTGGTGGTAGCACATGTGAAAAGACATATATAACCTTTGTTAGACTCCCCTTGCTTATACACATAGACTGGACCTGCAAAGTCTACTCCCACTACATGAAATGGGGCAGTATAGATACACCGTTCTCTTGGAAGTGGAGCCACCTTTTCATGATAAGGCTTTGCACTCCAACGCTTGCAAACCACTCATCTATGGAAGACCTTTTTTTACTACTTGTCTAATTTTGGGAATCCAAAACTGTTATCTGATCTCTATTATCACTTCTCTAACTCCAGCATGTAACAACTTATGATGCGTATCCAGGATCAAAAGTTCCACAAAGTGCCCCACAGAAGGTAGCTGTTAGAAAATCTAGAAGAGGAAGAACCATTGTTGTCCCAAGGCGATACGATGACTAAGCTGATTGATGCAGCATTGCTTGTATATATATTAAGTTAAGGTGTATATATATCCATCTCATAATTGTAAGGTTAGTGAAAAATTAACTTAATTTAGAGCTAGCATTTTTGAGCTCTTGTGGCATCATTGTTTGGTCACACTGTTGGCATCATTTTGGGACGCTGCGCGTCTTTTCTACTCGTTTGTGGAAGGTCGTACGTAAAGGTGTGGTCTGATAGAGAGCTCTCTTGCAATTCAGTTTGGTTGTTTAGATACATGATTGTTGCATCGTGCAATAGTCCAGGTTGCGTTGTTGTTGCAAGGTTCAGAAAGAAGACCACAAATAGTACCCTTTTTGTTTACTTTAAGTTCATGTAATTAAGGTCTAAGGTAGGCCCGCATCGAGTCAGCAACCCTGAGGTTACCCTGAGGTAGGACCTAATAGGATCTCAAATCCGTAAGTTTTAATTTAGCTTAACTTGGGCTTTAGGTAGAACTTGCCCTTTAGAATTTGGCCGTTCACGGCTCAGCTGGGATTTCGAACCCGACAAATAAATAAAACAACATGGTCCTTCAGAACCGGATTTCTACCCCAAGACTGAGTCAGTGACTATTTTTCGGCAAAGTTCTGATTGTGCAAATTGTATCCCAAGTTAGGCCTAGACGGGTTGAGTATTATTGAGTTAAGGTCCCAGGGTAAAAAGTTTGGTCGCCCAATTGCGAAACTTGGCCAGTTGTCTGTCGTTTTTGGCCTACATTTTTTCCGGTTTGGTTAATTTTGGGTTATTATTGAAAGTTTGGTCGCCCAATTGCGAAACTTGGCCAGTCGTCTGTCGTTTTTGGCCTACATTTTTCCGGTTTGGTTAATTTTGGGTTATTATTGAAAGTTTGGTCGCCCAATTGCGAAACTTGGCCAGTCGTCTGTCGTTTTTGGCCTACTTTTTTCCGGTTTGGTTAATTTTGGGTTATTATTGAATTAAGGTCCCAGGGTAAAGTTTGGTCGCCCAATTGCGAAACTTGGCCAGTCGTCTGTCATTTTTGGCCTACATTTTTTCCGGTTTGGTTAATTTTGGGTTATTATTGAATTAAGATCCCAGGTTAAAGTTTGGTCGCCCAATTGCGAAACTTGGCCAGTCGTCTGTCGTTTTTGGCCTACATTTTTTCCGGTTTGGTTAATTTGGGTCATTATTGAATTAAGGTCCTGGGGTGGAAAATTTGGTATTCCATACTGGTGTTTGGTTAGTACCCCACCAGCAATTCAGTTTATTTGAAAGTAAATTTGCGTTTGATCAGTTTGGTTAAGTATTTCTGCCAATTCAGCTCATTTGGTATTGAGCCCAAGGGTTGTTTACATTGAAGATGAGTGCATCTGAATTGAACAAATTTATAAAAAGGAGAAGTGCCTACAAAGGTCTAATTACAAAGGTCATTGCCACTATAGATTCTGCCATAGAGCAAGAGGATTTACGCTTAGTGACTGCGCAGCTTGCCATATTAGAAACTAAAAAGGTTGCTCTAAGTGAGGTAAATGTTAAAATTGAGGCTCTTATAGAAGAGGATGAAATAGAAAATAACATAATTTACTTTGAAGAGATTATTGATGATATGATTAACGTAGGCCTCCGAGCAAAAGAGTTTAGCAGCTCAGTACAGTTAGAGACCAGGTCTAATAATGAAACACAACACTCAACAAATGATGCTTGTGAAGTTAAGGTTAACAGATCTGTAGTTCAATTACCGAGGCTTGTACTCAAAACATTTTCTGGGAGTATTCAGGAATGGCAAGGATGGGCAGACAGTTTTCAATCAGCAGTTCATTCTAGTCAAGTGTTAAGTGCCGTGGAGAAGTTTAATTATTTGCGGTCCCTCTTGGAAGGGGAGGCAGCAAAGACTATAGCAGGATTAGCATTAACAGAGGCTAATTATAATGTGGCTTGGGATATATTAAAAAACGGTTTGGTAAGCCAGAGATCTTAATTAAAAGCCACCTCCGTGCACTTTTAGCTATACCTCCTGTTAATAATCCTAATAGTGTCAAGGAGTTACGGCAGTTATATGATGAATTTGAAATTAGAACTAGGTCCCTGGACAACTTGGGTGTAGGAATGGAAAAGTATGGTATAATGTTGGTTCCTACACTGGAGTCTAAATTGCCTAGCTCAATTTTGCTTGAATTAAGTAGGGGACACTCTGCAGAACATGTGTACATCCCCCTTCAGCAGATGTTAAGTCTTTTAGGCACAGAATTAGCAAGACGAGAGGGAGTTGAGTTGCACAGTGGGATGGTAAACAAGGGGACAAAGGCAGGCACAGCACCAAAGTTTCCACAAAAAGGAATAGCCCAGGTACAGTGTCAGCTCTACATGCCTCCTCTGAGAATAAATTAAAGGGAATCAAGGAATGCATATTTTGCGAAGGCAACCACAAGTCATATAAATGTGAGGTGGCTGAGGCCTTACCCTTTGAGGAGAGAAAGGACAGGGTAACTAAGTCCACAGCATGTTTTAAATGTTTTTTGAAAGGTCATAGAGCAAGGTTTTGTAAGTTTAAAATTTTGTGCAAAAAATGTCATGGTAGGCATCAGCCATTATTGTGTGAAAACACTCTTAGTAGGCCTACCCCAGAAGTAGAGACATCAGTGGCACATGCCACTGCTATGCAAGGGAGTAAAAGTAAAGGGGGATTATTGCAAACAACTGCAGCCTTATTAATTGGGAATGAGGGAGAAGCTACTGTAAGAGTGTTGTTTGATAGTGGTAGCCAGTGTAGTTTTATTAAGACCAGAATTTCCAGAAAATTGAAGTTTAAAGAACTTAAGAGGGAAAATTTAAGAATTTCTGGGTTTGGGGTTCCGTTCAAAACCGAACCAAATTTAAGAAGGTAGAAGTTCTGGTTAAAGGGTTGTTACCGCAAAGTCCCACTATCAAGGTCCAAGCTGTAGAGATTGAGGAACTTTGTGCTCCAGTCACTACTTGTTTAGATATGGCATGTGTCCAAGAATTGCAAGTTAAAGGAATTAATTTGGGCAATAATAAGTTTGAGGGAACAGAAGATATTAGTCTTTTGATTGGAGCTGACTATTATTGGGACTTCATCACTGGTAATATTGTCCGTACATCTCAAGGCCCGGTAGCTATTGAAAGTAAGCTAGGCTGGATGCTACATGGTAGTTATTGCAATGAAATGGAAGTTAAGGCTCTTTTTGTTAGATTGAGGAGAACAGCCATGGTCTGGAAAGGCATTTGAAAGCTTTTGGGAACTTGAATCTATTGGCATAAAGGACAACCAGGCAAGTACAGTGAACAATGATGTTTTAGAGCAATTTGAAAAAGGGATTGGGTTTAGAGATGGTTGCTATGAAGTTGGCCTACCATGGAAGGATTCTTGCAAACCCGGTTCAAACCTTCAGCTAGCTAATCGGAGGTTGGAGACTTCATTGTACAGGCTAAGAAAAAATGAGGAGTTGTTAATTGAATACAATGAGGCCATCCTAAGTTATGTAAGGGAGGGCTATGCTGAAAGGGTGCAAGGTGAGCTGGTGAGCCAGGAGGCACATTATCTGCCACACCATGCAGTGGTACGGCGAGACAAAACTACCACCAAACTGAGGGTAGTTTTTGATGGCTCAGCCAAGGACAAAGGTGGTGTGTCCTTGAATGACTGTTTGGATGCTGGGCCAAATTTAAATGCAGATTTATTTTCCTTGTTACTGAGATTCAGGTTTGGTAGAGTAGCATTGACTGCAGATGTGAAGCAAGCCTTTTTGCGGATAAAGTTAAAACCAGAGGACAGAGATGCAGTAAGGTATCTGTGGGTGGATACGAAAGACTTGTTGGAAAATGAACCTAAGGTTCAAGCATATAGAATGAAGTCAGTGTTGTTTGGCCTCAGCTCTAGTCCATTTCTGTTGGCAGCTACTACAGAAATGGCTAAACAGATATTCATGGAGGCTAGAGCTATAATGAGGGAGGCTGGCATGGAGCTCAGAAAATGGCAGACCAATCATTCGCAATTACAAGAGTTTATGAGTCATTCCTCTGTAGTACCTGATGCAGCAGAAAGTATTGAGGATTCTGGTATTAAGGAGTTGTGGGCAATAGACGCAAAGGTGCTAGGCATCGTTTAGCAGCAAGATGATGATTTGTTTACCTTCAATGGGAAATCTTTAGTAGAGCTGGCTGAGAATGAGACAAGGTGGACAAAACGTACAGCTCTTAGTTTGGCTTCGAAGGTCTTTGATCCTCTTGGATTCCTGGCTCCATTTGTGATAAAGTCAAAAATTTGGTTTCAGAGCCTCTGGGAAATTGGACTTGGTTGGGACCAAGAGTTACCTGATCATATGGTGGTAAGGTGGAAATATTGGTTCAAAGAATTGGCACATCTTGGAGACATTGAAATCCCAAGATGGTACTTTGGAGAGTTGAACAATAGTCCAGACAATTTGGAGCTGCACATCTTTTGTGATGCAAGTGAGGAAGCCTATGCAACTTGTATTTATATAAGAGGCGCATTGCAAGAGGAAGTAAGTTGCAGGTTGGTTGCTGCAAAGAGTAGAGTAGCACCTTTGAAAAGGCTTTCTGTTCCAAGGTTGGAATTGATGGGTGCCGTTATTGCTAGTCGGCTTGCAATTACAGTGCGAAAGTCTTTGGCCCTCTATGAAATTCCAAGCTATTATTGGACAGACTCCACTATAGTTTGGCACTGGTTAAGAAGTCAGGCAAGGAAATGGAAACCATTTGTTGCCAATAGGGTGGAGGAAATTCAAGCGCACACAGATCCCAAGCAATGGAAGCATTGTCCAGGCATCCAAAACCCCGCTGATTTACCAACACGAGGAATTTCAGTGAAAGATCTTTCACAATCAAGTTTGTGGTGGAATGGGCCAGAGTGGCTAAAACTTGGAAGTGAAAACTGGCCTTCTAATCAGCCTATTGTAGGAGAATGCCAGGCTGAAGAAGCATGGGTGAGTGAGGTGAGAAAATGCGCTGTGAACAGTTGTCAAGTTATGCAGCAGGACCCCATATTGAGGCTTGAGGACATTAGCAGTCTGAAAAGATTGTTAAGAGTGACAGCATGGTATATAGATTTACCAACAACATTAAGGGAGAAACAAGAAGGGAAGGAATTCTGAACAGTAATGAGATTCAGCAAGCCAGGAAATACTGGGTGGTATGCGCAGAAGGAAAAATTTGGTGAAGAGGGAATTGCTCACCAGCCATCCATTACAGGTTCTACCAACACATTCTGCGCTCAAGGGTTTGGATGTGTTTTTGGATCAGGATTTATTGAGAGTAGGAGGTAGACTACAGTTTTCTGGGCTTCCAGAGGAGAAAAGACATCCAATTTTGCTACCTTCTGGGGGGCACTTTGTGGACCTTTTGATCCTGGATACTCATCATAAGCTGTTACATGCTGGAGTTAGAGAAGTGATAATAGAGATTAGACAACAATTTTGGATTCCCAAAATTAGACAAGTAGTGAAAAAGGTCTTGCATAAATGTGTGGTTTGCAAGCGTTGGAGTGCAAAGCCTTATTATGAAAAGGTGGCTCCACTTCCAAGAGAACGGTGTGTCTATACTGCCCCATTTGATGTAGTGGGAGTAGACTTTGCAGGGCCAGTCTATGTGTATGAGCGAGGGGAGTCTAACAAAGGTTATATATGTCTTTTCACCTGTGCTACCACCAGAGCAATCCATTTGGAGTTGGTAAGCAACTTAAGTAGTGATGTATTTCTTTTGGCCTTTAAAAGGTTTGTGAACAGAAGGGGTTTCCCAAATAAAATCATATCGGATAATGCAAAAACCTTCAAAAAGGCTGCAAAGGAACTCCAAGAAATTTGGTCCTTGCTAAAAGAGGAAGGATTCCAATCCTACTTTTCACACCAAGGGGTACAGTGGGAGTTTATTGTTGAGAGAGCACCATGGTGGGGAGGATTTTGGGAAAGGCTAGTGAGAAGTGTAAAGTGTCCATTAAAGAAACTTTTAGCTAATGCTCATTTGAGCAAAGAAGAATTCTCTACTGTTTTATGTGAAGTAGAAGCAATGGTGAACAGTAGGCCTATCACTTTTGTTTACAACAGTAGGCAGGATGCAGAGCCATTGACACCAAATCATTTTCTTTGTGGTAAACGATTAACATCAAACCCCAGTGTGCCAGAAGACTTGCAGCCTATCCAGAGCACTCAAGGAGAGTTAACCAGACGGTTCAGGTACCTTGAAGAGCTACAAGATCAGTTATGGAAGAGGTGGCAGATGGAATACTTGCCAGAACTCAATTATTACCCATCAGGCAAGGTAAAGGGCTCCAATGCAAATTGTATCAAGGTGGGAGAAGTGGTAATGATTGGGGATGAAAGACCAAGGCAATGCTGGAAGCTTGGCATAATTGAAGAGTTGTTTGTTGGCAAAGACAATTTAGTTAGGTCTGCACTGGTAAAGACTTCAGGAGGAAAGTTAAAGAGACCTATACAAAAACTCTATGCTTTAGAAATCAGCAAAAACACAGATAGTCAAGATGAAACATTTGAGTTACAGCCTCATGGAGAAGGCTTGGCTAACCTTGCAGAAGGTAATGACAACAATGCCTCTTCGGTGGGGAGTGTTAGAAAATCTAGAAGAGGAAGAACCATTGTTGTCCCAAGGCGATACGATGACTAAGCTGATTGATGCAGCATTGCTTGTATATATATTAAGTTAAGGTGTATATATATCCATCTCATAATTGTAAGGTTAGTGAAAAATTAACTTAATTTAGAGCTAGCATTTTTGAGCTCTTGTGGCATCATTGTTTGGTCACACTGTTGGCATCATTTTGGGACGCTGCGCGTCTTTTCTACTCGTTTGTGGAAGGTCGTACGTAAAGGTGTGGTCTTGATAGAGAGCTCTCTTGCAATTCAGTTTGGTTGTTTAGATACATGATTGTTGCATCGTGCAATAGTCCAGGTTGCGTTGTTGTTGCAAGGTTCAGAAAGAAGACCACAAATAGTACCCTTTTTGTTTACTTTAAGTTCATGTAATTAAGGTCTAAGGTAGGCCCGCATCGAGTCAGCAACCCTGAGGTTACCCTGAGGTAGGACCTAATAGGATCTCAAATCCGTAAGTTTTAATTTAGCTTAACTTGGGCTTTAGGTAGAACTTGCCCTTTAGAATTTGGCCGTTCACGGCTCAGCTGGGATTTCGAACCCGACAAATAAATAAAATAACAGTAGCAAAATTGGATGTCTTTTCTCCTCTGGAAGCCCAGAAAACTGTAGTCTACCTCCTACTCCCAATAAATCCTGATCCAAAAACACATCCAAACCCTTGAGAGCAGAATGTGTTGGGAGAACCTGTAATGGACTGCTAGTGAGCAATTCCCTCTCTTCACCAAATTTTTCCTTCTGTACATATACCACCTAGTATTGCCTGGCTTGCAGAATCTCCTTACTGTTCAGAATTCCATCCCTTCTTGTTTCTCCCTTAATGTTGCCTGTAAATCTATATGCCCATGCTGTCACTCTTAACAACCTTTTCAGACTGTTAATGTCATCAAGCCTCAATATGGGGTCATGCTGCATAACTTGACAACTGTTCACAGTACATTTTCTCATCTCACTCACCCGTTCTTCTTGAGCCTGGCATTCTCCAACAATAGGCTGATTAGAAGGCCAATTTTCACTTTCAAGTTTTAGCCACTCTAGCCCATTCCACCACAAACTTGACTGTGTAAGATCTTTCACTGAAATTCCTCCTACTGGTAAATCAGCTGGGTTTTGGGTGCCTGGACAATGCTTCCATTGTTTTGGATCTGCGTGTGCTTGAAGTTCCTCCACCCTATTGGCAACTAATGGTTTCCATTTCCTTGCCTGGCTTCTTAACCAGTGCCAAACTATAGTGGAGTCTGTCCAATAATAGCTTGGAATTTCATAAAGGCCCAAAGAGTTTTGCACTATATTTGCAAGCCGACTAGCAATGACTGCACCCATCAATTCCAACCTTGGAATAGAAAACCTTTTCAAAGGCGCTACTCTGCTCTTTGCATCAACCAACCTGCAACTTACTTCCTCTTCGAATGTGCCTCTTATATAAAACAAACAAACAAACAAACAAACACTTTATTTCAGACTCAACAGGTACAAACATTATACAAGAGGTCCATAGAAGATTAAGAGATAGTTGTCTGGAGCACTGACTAAGTAGCCCAGTGAATCACTGTTTATAATGAACATACAATTGCCTACGCCAGTGCTTCCAGATTTCAGATTTATAAAATATATCGGAGACCAGTCCACTAACCATGGCTTCTATTATCTTATTGACTGACTCACCCATCCTAGTGATAAATCTAAATACAAAATTGTGAATGACACTGGCACAGTTAGGCACCTTATTGACTACAAACAGCATACTGACACTAGGCTCAGCACCATTTACAAATCTTGGAGTCCTTAATAAACTCCTAAAAATATTATTATGTGCAACATATAATTTCCTCAAATTATACATCCTGTAGTTCCACTACAGATGAGCTGTATACATTGGAGTACAAAAAGTTTTGAACAGAATCACCTTAACATCTAATGTACACATATGAAATTTTCTAACCAAAGTGGTTCCCTGAGCATATAATTGTCTACATTGCCTTAGAATATCACAGTCATCTGAAAGACTATCCGTTAGTATGTGGCCAAGATACTTAGTCTGGGTTACTTCTGACAGCACCCTACCATTCAATTGAAATTCAGGAAATTTTATATACTTGTAGGCCTTGGTCCTCATAATCATGACATGACTTTTATCAGGATTATATTTTATGTCGTTATCCTTCCCATACCTTTCACACACCTTTAAAAGTGTGCTGATCCCTTTTACAGTGGAGAAATAAGAACTAGATCGTTTGCATACATCAGATGATTAACAACCATTGTACCAATATAACAGCCTATTTTACAGGTGTTCAGCACAACAGATAGATTAGCCATATAAACATTGAATATGTAGGGAGATAGTATCCCTCCCTGCCTGACACCATTGGTCACAGAGAATGGCTCTGAATTAACCCCACCCTATCTTACAAACATTGTCTGGTGATTATACCAGAATATTAATATACGGACCAAGTAACCAGGTACATTACGACTCTCAAGTTTCATGAATAATTTGTCATGATTAACACGATCAAATGCTTTAGAGGCATCCAGGAAACACAAAAATACATTAGCATCTAGAGTTTGGTATTTCTAGATAATTTCCTTCAAGGCATACACACACCCATATCAGTACTATGTTTCTTTTTGAAACCAAATTGGTTATCACTTGTATACAGGTAACATTCAAGTCTATTAATGAGTATATATTCAAACACCTTAGACATAATACTGGCCAAGGCTATTGACCTATAGTTATCTTTACTGTTGATTTTACCCTTTTTATCTTTTAGTACTGGCACCAAAACAACGGATAACATTGTATCAGGCAAAATACCATGTATGAGTAAACCTGCAACGCACAAAGCTAACAGAGGCACTAATCTGTCACTACTCAGATGCTCAGCAGAAATACCATCAATACCAAATGATTTGTTATAATCTAAACATTTTATGGCCTGTTTAGTCTCAAATACACTAACTCTTATATCTGGACTGTAGGTAGCATCACAATTAACATTATTGTTCTTATGTACAGAGTTAAATAACTCACTGTAGTGTTCCTTCCGTAATTTGACTATATTCTCAGTCCCAGTTACATTTTCAATATTAGCAGGGAGAGACATTGCACTATTATTCATTGTTTTTAATTCGTCCCAAAAGTTTCTTGGATTCTTACTGGCAAGCTTTCTAGCCAGAGCATCCCTACTTAACTCATCCTCATGATTTTTTATATACCTTAATGCATACTTGAACCTGGCATCAGCCCTCTGTTTTTGTTGTAATACAGGGCCTTGCCTTGGCTTCCCTTGTTCACACCACATTAAAAAAGCATCTCTGGATGCATTATGAAGTTCGGCAACATAATCGCTCCAGCCAAGTCTACATGTATATTTTTTTCTCCTAAAGGTATTTAAGTCTAGGCTAGCATTATTGAGAGAGAAGACAATTTGTTCATACATGTCTTTAAATGCCAAAATATATGTTTGAGTTCTACAGTTTACATTCTGACAAGCTAGAGCATCATTAGGGCTAGATATATCACTTAGCAATACATCAGATTTATTACAATACTGTTGTTTGTCCTCATCATCAACTTTGGACCAGTCTAACTTTGCTTTACGTGTATCATTTACCTGTGATAGCATTGGAATACAGTTAATGTCAAACTCAATTAATAGGGGCGTATGGTCAGAACTAGCATAGGAGTACAAAACTGCCATATTCAGAACTGCCTGATTTGCATCAGGTGTACAAATACAATGATCAACCATGGGATGGTGTGCCAACTATCATTAACATAAGTAAAGCTATCACCAGGAAGACTACACATGGATGAAAGGGTCAAGTTATTATTTTCACAGAAGGCTCTTAAGTGGTTGCTAAACAAAGAATTATCATTAAACACAGCATTAAAGTCACCAATAATAGCTACACATGTCGTACCCAACTCATCATTAATACTGCTGACCTGCCCCAATTTAATGAGGTAATCTTCTTCATTATCAACTGCCTGAAAAGGCATATAGATACACAGAATTACAAATTTTTTATTGTCTACACAAATTTCTATTCCAGTTAGCCAGTTCAAACCAAGTTTTAATTCACTAATATATTTCCCACACTCCAACCTCCACAGAATAGTTACCCCACCAGGTGGGTGGCATGCAAGGAGACCATGTTGTTTATCTCTGGTGGCCTCCCCTATCCCATGAAAGTTATTGGACAGGCTATTCAGGTCCTTTAAGTCCTGTTTCCATTGCCATGTTTCCTGCAGACAGAGAATATAAGCATCTTCTAACAGCTTATCAATTATGATTCGCCTGTGTTTGCTGTTATTGCCTAAGCTTAGGCCTCTACAGTTATAAGAGATTACCTTGAATGTTGCAATTAGGAAGATGCAGGAGTTTTGCCAGCCATCTCTACATGTTGAATTCCATTCATACCTAGGGTTGCCAAGTCAACAGATCTTGAATAAAGGACACTTGCACGCTACCGTATATTCCATTGCTTATCATGCTAAAAATTTACTTGTGCAATATTTTTTACAATTTCTTTATTATATTCATAGATAAAATATGTCTAGAAAGTCGTACACTTGTAAAATCACACTACTGTATTGAAATGAAACATTTTTAAATTTCTTTATTATATTTTGTGAATTAAAGACAGGAAAATATTTACAAATCATTATAATGAATGAAGCCTTTATTTATTTATAAAATTGTACTTATCTTGACTTCGACCAGCCTTCAGTAAAGCTGTATCATTTTTTATTTTGCCAGCAAAATCGGCACAATTGTCTTTTAAATTGAAATAAATCAAAAGTTCACTTTTTATTAATTCTACTAAACATCTGTTTCTGTCATCTCGCCACTTAGCATTCATTACACTGAAAATGCTTTCGCAATTAGACACGAACAAGCCTTAACTTTCAGTAGCGCGACACGTAAAATAATGTTTTCTAACTTTCTAAGAGAGGGAAACCTAGTATATAATTAAGTATTCTTACCTAAGTATTCATCTGAAGATATTCTTCAACTCATAAAAAATAGAATCACGTCAAAAACTCATGAAGCCGGTTTAATATGGCAATTTGGCAAAGCACAAAAAATATGTTAGCGGGCGATGCCTTCCTCGTTCCTCTCCAGCAAGGGTGACAATGACAACGGGCAATGGGGGCAGGATTGCCAACTCTGATTTACTAGAAATCACATCTGAATGTTGAATCTCACTTCTCCCGATTAACGAATTAATTAAGTTTGAAAACATCTCCGTCTCAAATTTTTAGTGATGAATAAAATTTTGAGAGTCAATTACTGAATTAAAGGACATATGGCGTCCTTTCCGAGTTTATCAAAGGACAAGGACACATGAGCTGAAATAAAGAACTGTCCTTTGAAATAAAGGACACTTGGCAACCCTATTTAATAATCACACCAGGCACAACAGTTACAGCACTAGACCCAGCTGGATTTTCCTCCACAGTACGATGCATAATGTCTCCATAATTACCCTCTCCAGCACTTGCGGGAGGGGCTGCAGGTGTTTTTCTTCCCTTCTTCTCATAAAACTGCCGTACATATACCCGTTCCGGCCATACTGCTGGATCCATAAATACCCCTGGATCATCACAGACTGCTGTAACTTGAAAGGAACTGCACGTAGTCCATCTGGAGTCAATTTTCCTACATGTAACCTGAAGGTTCACTTTATCTTCCACAAATGCTTGTAGCTCCTCGGCCGTAAGATCAGATCGACACCTCGAGACTAAAATATTTGCAGTCTTCGTTGGTACAGCCATCATACGATCTGTTTTGGCAGCCCCTATGATACCCCGCCGTTCTCTGCCAGCCTTTGCCACAGGCTGAGTCCCTCTAGCCGGTGCATGAGTGGGACCAGACCC